>CM076969.1:58774129-58789129 GCA_039105355.1 Benthosema pterotum
CACACCATGATAAGAAATGAATGTGACTAATTGTTTTACTTCCTCAACTCAGTCTCATTTACTTTCTCAATTAACTATGAAAGCAGCACTTGGTGAGGATCATGGTGAGAAGAAAAAAAAAATATCCTCGAAAAATAGCAGGTGTTCACATCTGCTATTTTTCATTAAAACTTAAAACAGTTTTTTAATGCAGGCAGTTTCATCTTTATAATTATCTTGCTATTAAAGGTCCCATGACATCCTCACGATTTTAGAGCACATCACGTGGTCAAATCGAAAACGTTTTGTAGTGCGAGCGACTGCCCTGACGGTCCAATCAGCTGGCAACTGAGTGAGGCGTCCTACCTGCCTACCAGACTACCACTACTACGGCATGTCTGTTGCTATAGTGGTTTCAACGTTTTTTATGGCTGCATATTCCTAGCAAACCTCATTGAACAAAAATATGTTTTGGTCGAATATTTCAGTTAGAATGCAAATGACGTTGGCATGAGGTTTCTATTGCTGCATCAAATATATCACACTCGAGTCCAACGCTCGCATTCAACTCGGTCTAACAACGTCTGTTGCAGCGCCGATACACAGTGTGTGTGTGTCGCAAAGTCCCTCACCTCAGCCGAAAATGGCAGTTGGTTTAGTAGTGTCTGTTGGGGCAGTCATGGCATTTAGGGGGGTTTGCCCCTCCCCATGCCCGTGCCTAGATCCGGCTCTGATGTGATCTCTCCGTCCTTCCCACTGTCTGATAGCGTAGAAGTAGTTTTCCTCCTCCATCACCAGATGGAGGAGAACATTACAACATTATTGTTGTTGCGGTCGCGTTGTTAGTAACTACATTGGCGGGGGACGACGACAACTGTCATTCGCCAAACAAGTGTGGAGGAGGAGAGGAAGATCTGTCGCTGCTCTAGCAGTGGGCAAGCGGCGGCTTGATTCTTCACTCCACCACCACTCAACTTACAGATACAGCTGTCCGATAGCTGATAGTAGTATTGTTGTCCGTCGTTGAAACGGAATATCAGGGGAAAGAACTCTTCCACCTTGCATGTTGAGATATGTTGGGGAGATATCCATGAGGATGTACATTTTAGCCTGTTACTGAAGCTGAGTGCTCTGCCTTGGCTCAGCCCTGGCACTCTGAGCTCTGAGCCGAGCCGTGGCTCAGCACCATCTCAGTGGGGAAACACACATACGTGGCCCGGTACCATGGGACTAACATTCGAAATTGCGATTATACAACAGTTAGTGTAAACAACAACACCTCAACCCAATGTCATTGTAACTAAGATGTTTGAGTGAAAATAATAAATTTCAAGTGGACATTTGACCCAGTATGAAGCCATATGTAACGTCAAAACGACTAGCCTGTTGCTATGCTAGCGCCGACTATGGGGGAAGTTACACCTCCTGCGTGACGTCATGACAAAAAATAGCATCTGAATTACCATTTGTTTAACAAATGGTAATTCAGATGCTATTTTTTGTGACATACCCCCCCGTGGAGCTAACAAATTTTGTTAGCTCCACGGGGGGGTATGTCACGCCCCCTTTAAGAGACATTGATTTTTGATGGGAAATTACTTTTTTGCTGTTTGACAGGGACGTCATGGTAAACTGGTGTTGAAACGCAGACTGGTATCTCTGACCCTCGGCTTGTACCATTTTTTTTTTCTACTTTTGGCCCACTCTGTATTTGGGTTTGACACCCCTGCTGTAAGCGGTTCTTCTCCAACTCCCCCTGGAGAAGTGTGACCCAGTGCTATGGGTCCTGTTCACAGGGGCGGATTGGCACATATTTTCCCACCGGGACAATTTTGCCTTTGCCAGGCCACCCTGGGGGGGAGGCAGCTGGTTAACCAGATGTAACTCTTTGAGAGCGTAAAAATGAAACCAAATGGACCCTTGCGGGTCCACTTGGTTTCATTTTTACACCCTCAAGAGTTAAAATATTCCTCATGTGAATTAGCCCAACTTAGTCTACACAACTAGAGAATGTAGCAGATTAATGGTCATTTTGATCTGTATGTTCCAGGCGAGCATCTAGCACATTCTAGTGCATTTTGGATCTTGTCCAGCAGGCCACTAGGTGGCGCAGGCCACCGGGAAAACTCCCTGTACTCCAGATTAAAGATCTCAACGGGCCTGAAAATGAAGGCCCGGCCCTACCCGGCCCTAACAGTTCAGGCCCTAGGCCCTACCCGGCCCTACTAAATGGAATACATTTTAGGCCCTACCCGGCCCTAAACTGTCGGGGTTGGGCAAAATTTGAGAATTCGCCACAGATTAAAATCGAAATGGCAATCAGCACCATCTTCATAATAGGTAAATACAGAAAATAACTATTATTCTTACTATATTAAAATAATCCAATATATATTATTTTTTCATGGGGCCCGAGGCCCTACCCGGCCCTATTGATTAGGATAGATTTTCGGCCCTACCCGGCCCTAAATGTCGGGTCGGGTCTGTTCAGGTTCGGTTCTGGTCGGGTTCGGGCAGAGTTTGAGAACTCTACTCCAGATGGCCAATCCGCCCCTGCCTGTTCAGATAATATATACCTTCCACCTCCAAGGTGAAAAGAACTCCTCCATAGGCTTCCAGAGGGTAGAATAAGAGGAATAGAAGAACAAAAGCATGTTTTAATGATACCAGTGACTGTGAGACAGCTGGGTTCAGTTTGGACTCTGTGGCCAAACTCTCTGATGGTCAGACACTCTTTGAACACATTGGTCAACCACAGGTGCCTGAATCTCATTAGATGTGACCACTGCTCTTCTCCTCTCTATGTCCACCTGCTCCTAAGAGTGTCCAGGAGTTTCCATACCAAACAGGGGCGGATCTAGGCATTGGGGGGGGGGGGGGGGGGGGGGGGGGGGGGGGGGGGGGGGGGGGGGGGCATTGTGCCCAAACACAATGCCATGCAAAACAACCCAAGATATTTCAAATTAGTAGTTAGTAGCAGTAGTAGTGTTTCAAATTATTTTAAATATAAGCAATTTGAAATATCTTGGGTTGTTTTGCATGGGGGAGGGGGGGGGGCATTGCCTGCCCTTGCCTATGTCTAGATCCGCCCCTGGCACATGGTATTTTGTGCGTGGGTGCATGCGTGCGTGTGAGCAGTGACTGTACGACATACTCTGAGCAACGAGTCCCTCCAGGCCACACAAACACACACACCATTACAGAGGGCATTTGGGTAATCCATTTATGATCGCAGGGCTTCAGTGTGTGTGTGTGTGTGTGTGTGTGCGTGTGCGTGTGCGTGTGTGTGTGTGTGTGTGTGTGTGTGTGTGTGTGTGTGTGTGTTCATGATGCAAGGCCTCATCCTTGACAGTTCTCAGTAGGAGGTCAGGAACAGCAGAGCAGCCTGCTGCATCTCTTTGTCTCTCTCTCTCTCTCTCTCTCTCTCTCTCTGTCTCTCTCTGTCTCTGTCTCTGTCTCTCTCTGTCTCTGTCTCTGTCTCTCTCTGTCTCTGTCTCTCTCTGTCTCTGTCTCTCTCTGTCTCTCTCTGTCTCTGTCTCTGTCTCTCTCTCTCCCTGTCTCTCTCCCTCCATCAGAACCAACAGCCTGTATCTAATCTATCCTGTGTTCCTGACAGACTGCTGACTTCCTGCCACTCAGTCTGTTCCACAGTACAGTCCTGACGGCTCTGAGGCTGTGTGGTGGACCCCCTTGTCTGTCCCCACATCACCCTGTCTGTCCACCAGCCCTCTGTCTGTCTCCTACCGTTCCCTGTCTGTTAAGGGGTCACACACTGGATGTATAGCGGGTGCAGTGTGCTACAGTGTACCACACAGCAACACATACACAGCTTGTGCCGCATTTCCGTCGTGGCTGGAGGTTTTTGCTGTTTTTTTTTTCCCCCGGATTGAGCCGCACGGAAATGCGTGAAAAATAGAGCAATGTTGTATCGGTGCGGCAGGCAGCGTGGCAGCCGAGAAGCTGCCGGAGCCACTGTGGGTTAGGTCCGTTAGAAATAGGGTTTAATACCGGGATCCCGGTTTCCCGGGATGCCCGGCCCCAAGCCACTTAATTTCCCTCCCGGGAAATGGGTCGGGACCCGTTGTCCCGGACGTTGTTTTTTTTTTCTCGTTAGAAATGACACTAATTATTAGAACGGCCTGCTACCGCGTGGAGGCAATTACCAATCAGTCAGTTTGCCACATTACCCCCCACCATTGCAAGCATGGCGTCTATTTCACCCGTGTGGGCAGATTTTACCAAAGTAAGTGATTCTCAAGCTAAATGCAAGACCTGCAAAAAACTAATAAAATGCCTAGGAGGATCAACTAGTGGTCTGGCTCGACACTTGGCCACGCACAAGACAAGCAGCAGCAGAGATGGTGAGAGCAGCGAAGCTGGGCCTAACAAGCAGGCCAAACTAATGTCGTTCTTCGCCGCAAAGAAACCACTCGAGGCGATCCTGGCCGAGCTGGCTGCGGTAGATGGATTCTCGTTCAATGCCATAGCAAAGAGTGCATATCTCCGACATGCCCTGGCTGTTGACGGCCACAAGTTGCCAAAAAACCCTGATGAGATAGCCAGGATGGTGCAGGGCTATGCGGCAGCGAAACAGAGTCAACTAGTCAATGCCTTTAAAATGATGGTACGCAACGCGGGTGCTCGTTTCTCGCTTACAATGGATGAATATACCTCCCTCCAAAACAAACGATTTATGAACATTAATCTTCACACGGAGGAGGAGCATTGGAACCTGGGGGTATTTCGGATCGAGGGAAGCATGACCGCAGAGCGAGTGGTTGGGCTCTTGCAAGCAAAACTCGAAATATACTCTCTTAACCTGGATGATCACATCGTGTGCCACTACCGACGGTGCCTCTGTGATGGTGAAGTACGGGAAACTGGTACTCCCTGAACACCAGCTATGCTACTGCCACGCCATCCACCTTGCCGTGACAGATACCCTCTACACAAAAAAAGAGAGAGCGCAGCATGCGAATGATGATGATGATGATGATGATGATGATGATGATGATGATGATGATGATTATGACGATGGTGATGATGAGGAAGAGGTAGGCGATGGCGACTACGATGAAGACCTGGTCGCAGAACTATCCAGAGCTCACTTGAAGAGCTCCGTGGAAAAGGTGATTAGATTTAACTAACGTTATTCAAAGTTTATCTTCTCACTTAACCTACTCAGCCTATGTTAGATCCATATAATTATTATTTATTTTCACGTATTAATAATGATGTTGTTCCATCCAGGTTAGAAAGATTGCCAGACATTTCCGGCGGTCTCCTCTTGCCAACGAGAAACTGCAGGCCTACGTCAAAGAAGATTTGAAAAAAGAATTGAAGCTCATGCTGGACTGTCGCACACGGTGGGACAGTATGTGTGACATGGTGGATCGTTACATCTTGCTGCATAGCCCCGTCACCAAAGCACTGGTTGATATCAAGCCATCCCTGATTGTCACAGATGATGAGCTGACAAATCTTAAGGAACTTGCAAGTTGTTTGAAACCGTTGAAAATGGGAGTAAAAAGCCTAAGCGAACGGGGGTCAAATCTTCTGAAGGCAGATGGTGTTTTCAAGTTTATCCTTTCCGAGCTGGAGAAGCAGGACACCAGAATCTCTCGGGATATGACGGACGCCATCAGGGACAGATTCGGGGAAAGGAGACTGAACAACATCGTATCTTTGTACAGGTAATTAAATAACGGCCAATGGCCGATTTTATTATTGAAGCAGGTAATAATAATAAGGGTAATAATAATAATAGGCACATTATTATTATAGCCTATAAGGGAAGGCTATGTTTAACTTACCCATTTATTTATAGGTACCTTCAAAACCCAGTAATCGTGACTACTCCAGATTTGCTGTTCAACATGCCCACCAAAAACACACTGATGAAGACAGCACTCGGTCTCTGTGAGCGCCTGTTTGTGTCAACTGACATGGGAGTGACGGGGGACGCGCAGCCACCTGATGATGGCGCGGAATCAGAGGAGGAGAGTCAGGCTACTGTGAGCTTACAAGCCCAACTACAGCAAGAAATCGACGCCTGTATGAGAAGCCCAGACCCCGAGGAAAAGACGGGGAATGACCTGCAAAAAATCCTTTCAAAAGAATTTGCGCTCTTCGAAGCAACAAAAGTGCGCCCAGAAACCCTCCAGCGCCTCTACTTGGCACTTGGAACTATTCCGCCGACATCCGTGGAAGCTGAGCGAGCCTTTTCAGTGTGCGGGACGTTTGTTACCAAATTGAGAAACAGATTGAGCGACAAATCTATAAATGCACTTTGCTTCCTTAAATCCCACTTGCTCAAATCCCAAAGGAAGGAAAAGTAAGACAATCAGCAAAACAGCCGTATGCCTATAGCCTGTTTAATCGCCTCGTTTGTTTGTTGTAGCCTAATAATGGGAGCGGTTGCCAATAACGTCACCGCATTGCTGTAAATTTGGCAATTCTATATTGTTAATTTCCATTTATGGCTATGGGCCTATATTATGTTTTTCGTTAAAAAAAAGTCCAAAGAACATTAATTGTTCAGGTTTCATTTAAGAAAAGGCTTAATATAAAAGTGTTGTTGGCCTTTGTGAGGCTATCTTTTCATAATGGCATATATTATAGGCCAATGATTAGGCTAATAGCCGACTTTGAATGTTCATATTTCGTTCGAATAAAACGTTTTAAACCACAATATGTCAGTATTCTGTTGAAATGTGAATTATCCATACATAAATCAATTTTAGTAGCAACTTTTTTTTTTTTTTTTTGCATGTTATTTTTTAAACGGGAATTCCCGGGAGCCCGGGAGATCGTCGGCAATTTCCCGGGATTTGAAATGGGCCAAATTCGAGAAAAATATTAAACCCTAGTTAGAAATAATGGAGGAAGATGCATAGGCCGCGCGGCGTAACGTCCGGTGTGTCTACCGCCTTAGTGCTGGCCAGGCCTCATGAAAACACTATTGAATCACTACTCATTCAATAGTGTTTTTACTATTGCGATTGAGTAGTGATTTGTGTAGTAAAATGTATAGAAATGTCCTGTTTCACTACTTAATCACTACTGATAATAATTACTACATAATTCCTATTCAAATCACTACCTGCTGATACTGAATTACTCTCAGCCTCACTATTGGCTTTATGGAAACAACTATACAATCACTATACATTTATTGTTGAATTACTACACAATGCTCACTAGCGTCATTTATAATGGGTGCGTGGGTGCGTGGCACCCATGGCCCCATCGCCACTCTAGGGGGCCCCGAGGCCCAAACAGACTTTTTTTCCTTCTCCTTTTATTAAAATATATCTTGTGGCGTGGGGCCCACGCGAGCAGCATACGGGAGATGAGCTAATGTCACTTTACTTTAATCTAAAAAACAGCAACCTTATTACAGTCAGACGTACAAAGATGGCTAGTGTCAAAGCTGCGACATTGAGGCGTCAGAAACTAAGCGCTCGAGAGCTGTTTGTGCAGCATGTTGGTCCCTATTTATTGTCCCGATCCTCAATAGAAGTCCATGTAGAATGGCCACCCTTGGACTGGCCACTTAAAGAGAACGGAGTTGTCGCTGCTGCTCGACTCTGTGCTTACCTTTTGAAAGTCCACCGAGATTTTTTTGAGATTCCAATCTAAAAACTCTCAGGCCATTCTCACCCGATTTCAATAATTCCAAGTGTGGTCCAAGTATATCCAAGTATATTTTCAGTTGCTATATAGGTAATGCGTTTATAGTATGCATTTATCACACAAAAGGAGAGGGGAAATTTTCGCATTTTCTCCATGCACTGTCTCTGTGCCCCGTGCCGTGCGTATTGGGGATTCCCCGTTCTTATAATATGGAATACGACACAGCTGTGTATATGGAGCTAATTACATGATCTCAGTCTGTTTGCACAGTATAATCTATTTTACTCTAGGCCTATATATAATCAATTATATTTATAAAATATAATCTTAATATAATCAAGAGCTATTTATAAGTCCTCAATATAAAATCACAAAGAGCTTAATATGCTTATCTTATGTGTTTATCATATATTTTAATTTAGCTTTAAAACAAATAACAATCCTACTGACTCTACTGATTAAAAAACAGCCACTGCAACCATATAATCTATGGTAGGATATGTTAATCACTTATCATGTGTGGCATAGCCCTAAATGTTTATATATTTTAGTTTTTTCTAGGGTGGGATGTCTGTATTCATCTATCAAAATACATTTATCTAAATACATCCATTCATCTTCACCTGCTTATCCATAGCATGGTTGGCTGATTGGTAGACTCTTGTTATAATTTTCTGGCTATTAGTATTCAACCTTATAATGTAATGTTGCTTGTTGATTTTTATTAGTCAAGGTGGGATAGGACGAGAATATAGGCCGTAAAAGAGAGCCTTCCCAAACGATCCAAATTATCTGACAAACACCTCTGCACGCGCATGTGTGAGCGCACGCTGAGAGGGCCCTTTTGATATCGGCACCCATGGCTGATGAACCCTAATGTCGCCACTAGACAATGCTGTAGGGATTGTGTAGAGATACAGCAGTAAATTGTGTAGTAATTCAACAATAAATGTATAGTGATTGTGTAGTTCTTTCCATAAAGCCAATAGTGAGGCTGAAGTAATGAAGTAGCAACAGGTAGTGATTTGAATAGGAATTATGTATTAATTATTATCAGTAGTGATTAAGTAGTGAAAGGGGACATTTCTCTACCAAATACTACACAAATGTTAGGGTTACCCTAAACCCTAACCCTAACCCACTACAAAATCACTACTCAATTACAATAGTAAAACACTATTGGATGAGTAGTCAATAGTGTGTTTTTTTTTCCTGAGGGAGTGCTGTTCTTTTTTTTTTTTCTTTTTTAAGTGCTGCGTAGCAAGCACTTCCTTAGACGATTCACCAGCTGTGTGCGTGCTAACCGGCACGACCTCAACATATCTGGGGTGTGTGCGTGCTAACCGGCACGGTTTGCTCTGCATGTTGCCACATAAGAGAGAAACAAGCAAGTTGCCACATAAGAGAGAAACAAGCAAAAACCGTGCCGGTTAGCAATAAGAGAGAAACAAGCAGCAACGCGCACCAAAAACCGTGCCGGTTAGCATGCAGACACGCAGATATCTTGAGAATCGTGCCGCTTAGCACGCACACAGCTGGTGAAGACCACCACACACGCAGCACTTTCTTTCACACGGGTGTGATTTTTTTTTCTCTCTTGGTGCATGGTGTGTTGTGTTTATGATCATCATGCCTGCGTGTGTGCATGCACACAGAACAGCTGATAACAATATGTATATCAGCTGTTGTGTGAGATTAAACATGCTACTGATAGTGTTGTAGTTCTGTCTTGTCTCCAAGACAAGTCTCAAGACACATGTTTATCGTCTGGGTCTTGTTTTTGCCTCGGTCTCAAATTATCCTGTCTTGTCTCTGTCTCTTTTCGCTCTGAACTTCATTGTCATCGTTGTCTGGTGGTCTTGTCTTGGTCTCACCATCAATTTGTCTTGGTCTTGTCACGATCTCAAAGGGAACGTGCTATATGCATTATGAGGACAGAGGAGTCCATTCATAACAACAGCACAGCGGTGGATAAAAAAATTGACACGGATGGAGCACAAAAAATAATGTCTTGGTCTTGTCTTGGTCTTGGACTCGCAGTGGTCTTGGTCTCTGTGTTGGTCTCGACATCTCTAAGTCCAGCCATGTACTGTAATAAGCCATGCAATAAGCAGGATAATACACTTAATAATAACAGGTGATTTGTTTCCTAATAACTGTCAGTTATTAGTTATTCGTCGGCTGTTATCCCTTACCTACCGATACAGTATGTTCCTGAAACTCTATGACAGGGGTTTTCAACCATTTTCATCCCAGGGCCCACCATTTATTCAGCATTTGAGCCACGGACCACCATTTGAGGACATTTTATCCCCACAGACTCCCAAAGACTAAAGATTTCCTTTGCTTCTGTCCATGACCATTAATCTTCTCGTTGTGTGGATTGGGACTAATTCACATGATGGATACTCTAACTCTTGAGAGTGTAAAAATGAAACCCAATGGACCCGCCAGGGTCCATTGGGTTTCATTTTTACACTCTCAAGAGTTACATCTGGTTGCATCTGGTCAAGGACCACTGGTGGTCCCCGGACCACCTGTTGAAAACCCCTGCTCTATGATTTAGTTTCATTTCCCTGTTGACCCGGCCCATTTCAGTGTGATCTGTGTGGACTCTTGTTTGGGGGAGGATGATCATCCTCTGCCCTGTGTGGTGGGGAGGGGAGGAAGGGAATTCCATCCATTTTCAACATTTTAATATGTCATTAATATACCTTAGAGATGTTGTGTGGACATGATGAAAAAAAGTTCCCCCAATTCTGTATTTCCTAAAAATGGAGGTCTGAAAAAATCATTAATTTTCTTTTAGATTTTCTTTCAGAAAAATCAGGGTACAAATGGTTCACATTTGTATCCTCTCAGGAAAATGGGTGGAATTCCCCCTGCTCCCTTTGCGTTTTTTTTGTTTGTTTTTGTTTTATTGCTTATTTGGTGATTCCATTAGTGGTGAAATTGATGAGTGTTCTTTATGCTCAGGCAAACATGTTGGGAAGGAAATTCCACTCCTGTTCACCTGAGGTAAAGGTAAACCTATTCAGAGCATACTGTACACCCCTATATACCGCCCCCTTGTGGGTCAGGTATAAGAAAGCAAGCATGTATAAACTGCAGGTAGCTTATAATGACTGCATGCGCATTTTGATGAAAAAGCCAAGGTGGTGCAGTCAGTGCTAGTGAGTTATTCTGTAGTGTTGGAATGTGTACTATTCAAGCATTACTAAGAAACCTGATGTATAAGTTTATGTGTCGCCTAAATGAGTCCCAGAACTCTGTGATTTTATTGTTATGTAACCCCAGCTTCAGTACTACGAGGTATCAGTCTGCTTTTTGGAAGCACTGCTATGACTGTTTACTGTATAAGTGATGTTTTTATGAAGGGGGGGGGGGGGGGGGGTGAATCTGACTTTGGGGCCCATGGAACATAAGGACCTTCTCTAACCCTAATTGACGTCTTAAAATTGCTATTATAGTTCACAGGTAACCAGTGGAGAGCAGCTAGTATTAGTGATACGAGGATACATCTTCTTGTATACTCAGTTAGACCACACACATAACAGTATAATTACAGTATGCTGTATAATCTACAGCATAAGCCCCACTATTATGGTGGTAATAGTGTGGCTGCTATCGATGCTTCTGAATTAATTCCGAACAAATCCCTACTTTGAAAGGGTTTTTTTTGGGAGGCATATAGCATATGCACCAGCACCAACTTAACATGCCTCTAGATTTCAGCAGTCTCTAGTGATTGGTTGAGATAAATTGGATCCCCCGCACTTCACTTCACTTCCCTGAATGAAACGGGTTTTGGACCGACAGAGTCTAGACGTGTCAGATGGAAATGAACTGTAATGACTTGACATCTCTGTCTGCCGTTAGACAGCTTCCATCGGCAGACACACGTCCCGGATCCCACATCTTCCTCCGTCACGTAGAAAACTTTTCCACAGAACTTTGATCCAATCTTTTTTGTGCTTTTTTTTCTCCGTTGCTGCTGTACCTCTGCTCTGCTGTTCCTCACACTCATTCTTTTCCTCCTATTCCGCCCACACACCTTATAAAGTTTGAACGCAGCTCCAACTTTAGTTCCAAGCTCAACCCCAAAGTATAGCACTGAAACATGATTGTCATTATCATCACAGTCAGGCAGTGACTTAATCCAGTTCTACGTGGATCGCTACGTTTAAATTCAAAACGTGTACATAAATATTCAAAAAAGTACTCACACATCTTTCTACGGATGTTAGACACTTGCAGCACCAGAAATTAGGATTTCAGTGTGCCACGTTGTTAAACTCTCTTACTGGCCATGCCACTATTCCTCATAATGCCAACAATTTACCCCAATTTTCACATTTTTTATTTATCAAATTAATGCCATGAATGAAATAAAGCATATAATTCCAAATACTCATCATTTGTAGAGTTGATCATATACTATATGATAACACCCAGTAGGTGGCAGTAATGCGGACGATGGCCGGAAATGAAGCTTATTTCTGGTCATAGAGTAAGAGTACTTCCTGTTTATCCGTATCACTGTTGCTAGGCAGACTGTGTGGGGTTGTGATGTCTCCTTCAGCTCCGTCGGAGCGATCGTGTTTTCATCATCAAATATAAGTCAAATCAAGCTGTAATGACACACCGATGGTTGGATTATGATCAGTGATGGACATACAGACCGTGCACGATTTTGGCCATTTTGGCCGATCATGCTAAAAAAAATGCTAATAACCTGAAATTAATGTTACAATCATTGGGGATTAAATAAAGTGTCAAAAATGCGGCAAGGGCATTAATTATTGAAAGCATAAAATGTGTCAAAGTCAATAGGAGGGTTAATAAAAAGCATGGATGGTTATTGTTACCCGCAAGGGTCCATTTGGCGACAGGGGCGTGGTTCTTTTGGGTGAGTGCATAGTTTGGGGCTGTAGCGTAGCGTGGTGAGGTGATGCTGATAGTGGAGGTGGTGTTGGTGGAGGGGTGGGGGTGTGGTGGGGTCCACGGGGCAGGTTAACCCATTGTGTCCTGATCAGATTCTAGTTTCTGATGCTAGATTCTAGTTCACAGCGATAGATTCAAGTTTCCGACACTAGATTCTAGTTCCTCATGCTAAATTCTAGTTCCTCTCAGTAGATTGTAGTTTCTGAAGTTAGATTCCAGTTTCTGACACTAGATTCTAGTTCTTCATGCTAGATTCTAGTTCCTCTCAGTAGATTGTAGTTTCTGAAGTTAGATTCCAGTTTCTGACACTAGATTCTAGTTCTTCATGCTAGATTCTAGTTCCTCTCAGTAGATTGTAGTTTCTGAAGTTAGATTCCAGTGTCTGACACTAGATTCTAGTTCCTCATGCTAGATTCTAGTTCCTCTCAGTAGCTTTTAGCTTCTGAAGTTAGATTCCAGTTTCTGACACTAGATTCTAGTTCCCGACACTAGATTCTAGTCCATTACACTAAATTCTAGTTTGTGACACTAAATTCTAGTCTCTGGCGCGAGATTCTAGTTTTTCTGGAAAAAATCTCTTTCTGTGTCAGTGATGCTTAACCTATTTCATAGGATGGACCCTCAGAAATATCTATTATTTAGCTGCAGAACCTCATCTAAAAACATGTTGTTCTAGGGGATCCCCCAGAAGCAAAGATTTGAGTTAGAGATGTTTACTTCCGAAATAATGCATTCAGAGATTTGCACCACATTTTCACAATTTTTTTCAAAAATAGCAGAACTACAAGCTCATATCGCGCCACTCGGTGGCGCGATATGAGCTTGTAGATCTGCTATTTTTCAACAGCTAAAACACCAAAACGCGTTCGGTACAACAAAGGCTTAATGAGGCCAGGACACAGCTTTGTGCTCAGCCTCATCAGTATGCCACGGAGGGGGTCCCTCCTCTCCTCTCCTCTCTACGCTCCCAATAATATCCTCTGTCATTTGGGTCAGACACCACTCTGTCACAGTGAAGGACGCACGCCCAGAGAGAGAGGGGGAGAGAGAGAGAGAGACAGAGAGAGAGAGAGAGAGAATACTCTGATGGTTTAATATAGGCAGTCTCATCAAATTCTCACCTCCCTATTCTCTCTAATCATTATCTCTTTCCCTCACACCCTCTCTCTTTGTTCATCTTTTTCAACCTCTTTCCAATTCCTCCTCGCTGTCTCTGAGTCCATTAGCCTCTCTCTCTCTCTCTTTCTCCCCAGGGGCGGATGTAGGCATGGGGGGGCATGGGGGCAATGCCCCCCTAAATGCCCAGACTGGCCCACCAACATGATGCCATGCAAAACAACCCAAGATATTTCAAATTAAGGTGCTTCTATTTAAAATGATGTGAAACACTACTACTGCTACTAACTAACTACAGCTGTGTCACCACTAAACTAGCCTCGACACCCAGGCTTTCATTTTCATTCGCCTTGCGCGAAAACGGAAAGCCTGGACTAACGCACGTTGGAAAGTGGCCTTCAAGTGGGAGTGAACCTTCCGGGGTGGGTGTCGCTCTAAATAATGTGACGTAGAACAGCAGTGGACGGGCGCGGGAGGGGGAGGGGCCGGGGATGACGACACGTTAGTGAGATCAAATCAGAGCGCAGCACTTCCGCCGCGTGGATCCCACGACACCCCCGCCCCCCAAGGCCAAAATCATTGAGGGCTAGACCAGGCTACCACTAAACCAACAGCATTTCATCATTGAAAACAGAAAACTCTCTGAGTCAGACCTTTAGCTTTATGCATGCTGCGTGTCTGTTGCAACTTCAACAACAACTGATGTTATTATTGATGCTTTAATTGACTAAAACTGGAACTGAAAATGGTATGGGTGCAGCTTCAGCGATGAAGCCCATACCATTTTCTTCTGCCCCCCCCCCCCCCCCCCCCCCCCCCCCCCATTAGGTAATGTTACATCCGCCCCTGTCTCAGTATAACTCTTCCAACTTCCAGAGCCAAATTGGCCAATCAAATCACATTGTCTCTTCATTAGGCCTGCAGCCGTTTAGAGTCCATATTATTGGTCCACTGTGTGTGGTCAGCAACGTGCACTAAGGACAGTACACTGTAGTGACCTAATGATTATTAGTACAGTGCAGTTCACTACAGTGCACCACAGTACATACTCCATCGCAGTAAGGTGATATTCAGCATAGTGCATTAGTTACAGAGCATTGCAGTGCAGCGTTGCATAATAGATTACAGTGTAATGCATTGCAGTACGGTACAGTACTGTACAGTGCAGCACTAAGCATGTCACAGTGATTATATTAGGGTGAGAGTGGCTCAAGGGTAGAGTCACTGTATGGTAACCACAAGGTTGCCGGATCGATCCCAGGTACCTTGCATGGTTTCCACTGCCATCAGTGGATGAATGTGTGTGATGCACAAGCTATGTAAAGC
>CM076969.1:58794129-58824129 GCA_039105355.1 Benthosema pterotum
TTGCAACAGACACGCAGCATGCATAAAGCTAAAGGTCTGACTCAGAGAGTTTTCTGTTTTCAATGATGAAATGCTGTTGGTTTAGCGGTGACACAGCTGTAGTTAGTTAGTAGCAGTAGTAGTGTTTCACATCATATTGAATAGATTAATAGCACTTTAATTTGAAATATTTTCGGTTGTTTTGCATGACATCATGTTTGGTGCAGCTAGGGGCAGACTGGGCATTTAGGGGGGGCATTGCCCCCCCATGCCCATGCCTAGATCCGCCCGTGGTACAGAGCAGGGAAAAAACACCCAGCAGTACTTTGTTCTGTTTAGTGATTTCCTCTCTGCACTGTTTACTTTATACCCTCCAACCACAGTCAGATTAGTGCATTGCACCACTGTCTGCTCTACTAACTGTACTTTAGTTTACTGTTTACTTTATACCCTCCACAGTGAGATTAGTGCATTGCACCACTGTCTGCTCTACTAACTGTCCTTTATAGAGATGTCCGATATTGACTTTTTTACCGATATCCGATATCCCGATATTATCCAACTTCTAATTCCCGATACCGATATCAACAGATATCTACCGATATATGCGGCCTCCAGTGGTGGAAAAATAACAAACTATTACTATACAAATATTTAATATAAATAAACATTTAGTATAAATACGAATTCATGTTATAGCCTAGAAATACTCCATACAACTATAAATTCAACATGTAGCCTACTTGAGTAAAGTACAAAAGTAATGGTATAAACATGACCGTAGCGCTGAGTCTACATCTCTGTAAATAGTCATAATTTCCAGTTTGTAAATACCGATACCGATATTTTCCGATATGAAATTTGAAAGCTTTTATCGGCCGATAATATCGGAGGGCCGATAATATCTGCCATCTCTAGGACTCCTTTTGTTTCCAAAAGGTAGAAAAATAAACAAAAGAAAGGTGCAAAAGAAAAATCACACAGGTGTGAGCCCTGCTTTACAATAAAGTAAAGAGTGAATGGTGGGCCCTGGTATGAAAAAGGTTGAAAACCTGCCCCAGAAATAGGCAGGCCACACCAGTAGGTCCATGTGGTTAATGTGTTTAACTTGTGGTGTATATACAATATAGTTTGTTTGTACAAACTGTAAAAACCAACATGCCAGCACTACAGTCGGTCTGGTGGCTGAAGGTTATCCTTCTGGGGAAACGATCACAGCGTTCTGTCCTGTTTCTGTTTTATTCCCTGATGAATAAATGATAGTTAGGAACTACAGGGGTGGATCTAACATTTCCCAATTGAAGCCGACCCCATACCATTTTCAGTTACAGGATTTTAGCCAAGTAAAGCATCAATAATAACATCAGTTGTTGTTGAAGTTGCAACAGACACACAGCATGCATAAAGCTAAAGGTCTGACTCAGAGAGTTTTCTGTTTTCAATGATGAAATGCTGTTGGTTTAGTGGTGACACAGCTGTAGTTAGTTAGTAGCAGTAGTAGTGGTTCACATCATTTTAAATAGAAGCACTTTAATTTGAAATATCTTGTGTTGTTTTGCATGTCATCGTGTTTGGTGGGTCAGTCTGGGCATTTAGGGGGGCATTGCCCCCCCCATGCCCATGCCTAGATCCGCCCCTGAGGAACTAAAGTCTTATGGTTCTGTACTTCTGTTTCAGTGTTGCCAACCTGACAGAATCCAAAATGCCCTAGTGACACTTCCAAAATGCACTAGATTGCACTAAACCAGTGGTTTTCAACCATTTTCATACCAGGGCCCACTGTTTATTCTGCATTTTTAGCCACGAAGGACCACCATTTGATGTTCTCTATATTTTGGGTTTAGTCTCTTAGACTAATTTGGTTACCAATGGTCTTTTCTAGGAAGGAAGGAGCACTCTAAAATGATGAAAAACAAGGGTTTTATCACTGGCGCCTGTCAACCAATTTCACCCCAACTCACCATACAGCAAAAAAAAAAAAAAGCACTAGATTTTCTGCCAGGCGTTTTTCCTAATTCTGGTGCTATAGGGGGGTCTGAAAAAAAGCTAAATATTGTGACAAATGCACCAAGTTGGTCTGGGAAAGTCTGGGAAAATGTCCCGGCTGTCTCATCAACACACACTGCAGGAGACAGTGATCAATACACAGCCTAATCCTCTTCCAAACCAGACCTTCTCAGAGTCAGGCTCTGCTCTGCTCTCTATAAAACACTGGCTGTGTCTGAATTCATTCCCTATTCCCTATATAGGGCACTACTTTTGCCTTTCGCCATTTTGTTTGAGTGTCCGAATCGTAGTGAGCGTTTTTGTACCCTAGTATAGTGCACTGAAATATCCCACAATGCACCTGGATTTGTAGAGACCATCGGATGGTCACTAGAAAAGTGGATCTTGCCCACAATGCATTGCGCATTGAGGAAGAACTGTCCGAAATCACCACTATTGTAGTTCACTAACTCTGGTGCCCCATATAGGGAGTAGGGAGTAGGGAGTAGGGAACATCCCTATGCATTTGGACACAGCCAGTGGCTTCAAACCACTCAAAACACATCCAATATTTAGGCTGCGTTTGACCCATGGTAGCACTGGGATATGAGGCTCTTACACCAGGGTGAAGTGAAAAGGTTTTACCGTTTAAGGCAGGGGTTTTCAACCGGTGGTCCGGGGACCACCAGTGGTCCCTGAGAGGGATACAGGTGGTCCCCAGCTAAGTTGCTTAACCAGATGTAACTCTTGAGAACGTAAAAATGAAACCAAATGGACCCTTGCGGGTCCATTTGGTTTCATTTTTACACTCTCAAGAGTTAAAATATTCATCATCTGAATAGTCCAAATCTACACAACTACAGTAGAGATCTAGGTTTGCCTGTTATGTTTCCGAAATCCCGCCTGGAATTGTAGATAAAAAAAAAGAAGAAATCTTTGGGTCCTTGGTTCTGTGGGGTTAAAATGTCCTCAAATGGTGGTCCGTGGCTCAAATCCTGAATAAATTGTGGTCCCTGGGATGAAAAAGGTTGAAAACCCCTGGTTTAAGGTGAAACTACCTGGATGCTACTCAATTACTTCAGCCTCACTATGGCTTTTTGGAAAGAAAAAAAAAAAGTTTTCACTACTGAATCACTAATAAATTACTTTTTGTTTCTACTAGGGCTGTTGAATGATTAAAAATTTTAATCAAATTAATCACAACTTCAAAATTAATTTAATCATGATTAATCACCATTCGAACTATGTCCAAAATATGCATGTTTTCCTGTACAGGATTTCAACATTTAAAAAAGAAACAGAATCTGTAAAAAAAAAAAACACATTTATCTTTAAAATGTTTATCAAAATAGGTGATCTACAAGCCCTCAATGCTTGTAGATCCTCCAGCTATACTTTATGGCTCTGGTTACAGGAAGACACACAGCTATATGTCTCCGTAAAACCGTGCGCTTCCCTTTTGTCTCAATGAGAAAATGCTCAGTGGGTTGAGTCACGGTGCACATGAGTTAATTGCGTTAAAAATTTTAATCAGATTAATCAACAAAATTAATTTAATCCCATTAATTAACTATTTTCAACAGCCTTAGTTTCTACACAAACCCTATAAGAGTTTGTGTAGAAACTAAGGCTGTCAGCATCAACTAGTTAATCGTGAGTTAACTCAGCTGTGAGTTAACTTGATTATTTTTTTTAGTGCGAGATTAACTCATAATAAAACCAAAGGCCAAGTGGGTCTATTTGGTTCAATTTCACCAAATGCAGGTGAATAATTGTTAAATATTTGCATCAGTTAAGTTACTTTAAAATAAGTCTACACAATTAGAGAATGTAGAAAACTTTCTACAAAATGTGCATGTTCGCTCCTAATGATACCAACATCAAATTGTTGACAAATTCTTTAATTTACGTCTGGAAGTCTAAATAAATGTCATCAAATAGTGGTCTGTGGCTCAAATAAAGAATACATAATTGACCTTGATATGAATATTCTTGAAAAACACTCATTTAAGGTATATCTAGAAATCATAAAAAATAGGCGATTAAATTGCGATTAATCATGCGATTAATCGTGATTATTTTTTTTAATTGATTGACAGCTCTAGTAGAAACAAAAAAGTATTCAGTAGTGAAAACACTACATGAATATTTCCTATAGGCACTGTGTAGAGATACAGCAGTAAATGTGTTAAGCATTGTGTAGTAATTCAACAATAAATGTACTGTGATTGTATAGTTCTTTCCAAAAAGCCAATAGTGAGGCTGAAGTAATTAATTAGCAGCCAGGTAGTGATTTGAATAGGAATTATGTAGTAATTATTATCAGTAGTGATTGAGTAGTGAAAGGGGACATTTCTCTACCAAATACTACACAAATGAGGGAAATCATTTTAGAAATTTATTTTAGGTCTATGAGGAAAATGAATGCACAATCCATTTCTGGAGCAGGGGCGAGGTCACGATAGGGGCTGTACTGCTTAGCTCTATAACAGGGGTTTTCAACAGGTGGTCCGGGGACCACCAGTGGTCCCTGAGAGGGTTCCAGGTGGTCCCCAGCTAAGTTGGTTAACCAGATGTAACTCTTGAGAGCGCAAAAATGAAACCAAATGGACCCTTGCGGGTCCATTTGGTTTCATTTTTACGCTCTCAAGAGTTAAAATATTCATCATCTGAATCAGCCATTTTGGAATGTATATTTTGCTTGTTTTGTTTTCCAAATCCAGCCTGGAATTTTTGGACAAAAGCAAAATAAATCTTTAGATTTGGGGTCTGTGGGGCTAAAATGTCCCCAAATGGTGGTCCGTGGCTCAAATCCTGAATAAATGGTGGTCCCTGGGATGAAAAAGGTTGAAAATCCACTGTTATACCCGAACAGCATGTAAAACATCTACTATATCCTCTAGTGTCCTGAACGCGTTTTGGTGTTTTACCTGTTGAAAAATAGCAGATCAACAAGCTCGTGTCGCGCCACTCGGTGGCGCGACACGAGCTTGTTGTTCTGCTATTTTTGAAAAATTGTGAAAATGTGCTGCAAATCTCTGAATACATTATTTTGGAAGCAAACATTTTATCTCAATTTTTTCGCTTCTGGGGAACCCCGAGAACAACATGTTTTCAGATGGGGGTCTGCAGCCAAATATGGATAATTCTGGTGGTCCTTGGCTAGAAATATGTCAGCATCACTGACACAGGAGCACAGATTTTTCAGAAAAACTAGAATCTAGTGTCAGAAACTCGATTCTAGCGTCAGAAAGTAGATTCTAGTGTCAAAAAGGAGATCCTAGCATCAGAAACTATCATTTAGTGTCAATAACTAGAATCTAGTGTCGGAAATTACTGTAGTGAATGAAACTCGAATCGAGGGTCAGGACTCAATGGGATATTACAGGCCAGGTCACATGTGAAACACATTGGAGAGTTGTGAACTAAACCAAAAACTTTTAGAGGCACTGGAGAAGAATAAAATCTGGGAAACAGAAAGGGAGCGAGACCGCACACCCCATGTACACACACACACACACACACACACACACACACACACACACACACACACACACACACACACACACACAGCGCAAGGATCCAGTTTTATTGGGTGATTTCGGTCAGCTAACCTCGTTCAGGCCGGGAAAGGTCACATGAGCAAAGCTTGCAATAAAAATGGGATCCTTGCGAAGTGTTTTGAGCGCGTGGTTTTGATCAGGACCGGATTTAGCCAGCCCTACTAAGGTGGGCTGGAAGAATGGCAGGGTGTATGGGCAACTCCAGAGTTTTTTTTCATATGAAGTAGTGGTTTTCAATCTTTTTGACACCAGGGCACCACTATTTAGTCAGCATTTGAGCCACGGAGGAGGACCACCATTTGATGACATTTTAACCTCACAGACCCCAAAACTTTAAGATTTATTTTGCTTTTGTCCTTGTGGGTCCATTTCATTTCATGTTTACACTCTCAAGAGTTAAAATATTCATCATGTGAATCAGCCCAAGTCTACACAACTAGAGAATGTAGAAGATTAATGGTCATTTTTATATCAGTGGTGATTGAGGCTCAAACCATTAGAAATAAGCTTGAGGGACATATACAATATGATAGTATGGATTAAAAACAAATTTAAAGAGAGGGTGCTGTGATTTTTGTATTTTCTCCAATTTTGTACATGTTTAAGAGGTGACAGTATGTAAATAGACCCCTTGTTGTGTTTTTTATGTGCAATGATGTCTTCCCTTTGTATTTAGGGTTTCTTCCTGGGGGCTGAACCTTTCCAGTCAAATGTGGCAATGACATCACGTGTTCAGGCCCTCCCCTAACTCCTCTCCCTATATCATGCAACTGGTGAATCTCCACCCATCACCACCCACCAGGCAAACCAGGCATACTTAATGAACTGGTAGGGTGGGATCATAAAAATGACAGTTTAACAAACACTGTACACTTTTTGGAGAAAAATCTTACTTTTCATATAACATTAATACCTGATGATCATGTTTTACTGTAGAAAAAAAAATCATGGCACCCCATCTTTAAAAGTTTGACGTAACTGATGTTTTTTTTTAGAAGGCATTCATGGTATCGGATGGTTGGATCGATCGGATGGTTTGAAAACACAGACAGACACTGTGGCTCACATCTCACATCTCTGTCTATTATGTTATGCTCAATATAAGCACAGATGGAGAGGGCTTATATTATGCGCGAGTCCAATTCCATTCCCCGCTATACTTTCTTTGTCGATCGGCACAATTGCCTCACTGACTCACCACCTATTGTGTCTTGGAGCTTGAAAATACAATACATACCCACACCGATCAGGGGCGGATGTAACATTTCCCAATTGGGGGGCAGGAGAAAATGGTATGGGGGCGGCTGCATAGCCTGTGTCACTTCGATGAAGCTGCAACCATACCATTTTCAGTCACAGGACTTTTATTAGTCAAGTAAAGCATCAATACTAACATCAGTTGTTGTTGAAGTTGCGACAGACACGCAGCATGCATAAAGCTAAAGGTCTGACTCAGAGAGTTTTCTGTTGTCAATGATGAAATGCTGTTGGTTTAAGTAGTAGTGTTTCACATCATACACACTTTAATTTGAATATATATGAAATATCTTGGGTTGTTTTGCATGCCATCGTAGGTGGAGCAGTCAGGGCATTTAGGGGCCCATGCCTAGCTCCTCCCCCCATGCCCATGCCTAGATCCTCCCCTGACCCCGGTGTATTATTGTCCCCAGTTTGGATGGAGCGGATGGTTTTCGGTTGGTGAAAGTATAACGGCGACAACAAGTTGTAATGGCCAAAGAGGCTATTATCTGAAGAGGCATATAAATATGTTCTCTGTGTGTGTGTGTGTGTGTGTGTGTGTGTGTGTGTGTGTGTGTGTGTGTGTGTGTGTGTGTGTGTGTGTGTGTGTGTGTGTGTGTGCGTGTGCGTGTGTGTGTGTGCGCGCACATTTTAAGACCCTCCCAAAATGAGAAAAAAACTAGAAGGGCCACCTTGAGGACACTGTTCCAGGGGCGTTTTTGCTATTAGGCAAACTAGGCATTTGCCTTGGGCCCCTAGGGCAGGGGTCAGCAACCTGCGGTTCAGGAGCCACATGCTGCTCTAGAACACAGCCCTAGTGGCTCAGTGGATGTAGCATTATTACATACACACACTGGGGTGATCCACACCAACATAATATAAACATTTCAGTCACCCAAAACGCGTTGCGCTGTCTGACAGTTGCCAGTTAAAGTGGAGCTTTCAATCTGAACCACCCATTTTCAACGGTTTACTCAGTTTACTATGTCATTAATATACCTTAGAGATGTTGTGTGGACTAGAAATGGAGTTCTGTAAAACTCCTTTATTTTTTTTAGAAACTCCATTTCTGAAGAAAGGTTGTGTTTCACCATGTTAATGATTTTTCTTTGAGGACCTTTTTTTATGAGAGTGTGCAAATGGAACCAAATGGACCCGCCAGGGTCCATTTGGTTCACATTTGCACACTCTCAGGAAAAAAAGAATAAAATGCGGCTCCAGACAGATTTTGAATTTAATTTGGGGTCGAAAATGGCTCTTTCAACATCTTGGGTTGCCGACCCCTGCCCTAGGGCGACCACCAGACCAGACAAAAGGATCCCAGGCTAATAAAACTTGCCACTGCCTTGGTCTCGACAGTTGAAATTCAATGTTTAGGTTGGGTTCTGTCCACTGTCTGAAAATAGGAAATCCCGCGAAGCAGTGTTGTTTGTTTGAGAATATTTTGACTTAGTCTTAGTCTTAGTCTTCTGAGTAACACACATTTAGTCTTTTAGTCCCATTTAGTCTTCTGAAATTCATTTTTTTAATCTAGTCTTAGTCGACGAAATATCAACATTGATTTAGTCTTAGTCTCAGTCTTAGTCTTTTTTAGTCTTAGTCTTTTTTTAGTCTTAGTCTTTCAGTCTTAGTCTTGGTAGTTTAGTCTTACATACAAATGCATTGTAGGTTTACATATGTTATAGAGATTTATAGTTTTTAGTATGAAAGATGTCTCATTTTATTTCTTTGTATAAAATTACTGCAATAGTAATAAGTCCCTTTCCTGAAAACGTATGCAATCTATACTGCAGATATGTTCACATACTTAAAAAGAACGGGAAAAAGAAGATAAAAATGTTTCCTATTTCCATTAGTCTTAGGTTATGATTTAGTCTTCGTCTTAGTCTTAGTCTTTTAAAAACACACATCTTTTAGTCCCAATTAGTCTTCTGAAATTCATTTTTGTTAGTCTAGTCTTAGTCGACTAAATGTCAAAAACCTTAGTCGACTTAGTCTTTAGTCTTAGTCTTAGTCGACAAAAACAACACTGCCGCGAAGCTCTCCTCCCCGCGGGTTACCACAGAAGGACATTAAATAAAAAACCCCAAAAGGAAACCAGACCCAACGGGGACATTGTTGGACATCGGAGGTCAACCAAAATTCTAGTTGACCGTCAGTAGGTCAGTTGGGCAGCAAAACGACCGGTGTAGCCTGGACACTGGGACATGGAAGTTCTTTGAAAAACGTTAGCCTCGATCTCCAGGCTTACATCTGTGGTGCGCAAAAAAATCCTGGAGGCAACATACTCAAGAGAGACTAGCAAAAGGCGAGACTTCCAGTTTGTTAACTTGCCCTGGAAGTTGCCATTTTTCAGCCAATCGTGAGTGACGTGGTGCTGCCGGAAATGTATCCCCGTGGAAACATTTTATTTTTCCTTTTGTGCTCGAAAAAAAAACGCTGGAAAGATTTAAAAGATGGAATCCTGCCAACATTGTCAACATTGATAATTGACGTTGCTTGTTGATATTGATCAAAACATTGGTAGGTGTACCAAGGCCTTCACACAATCTTTTATTCTATTGTGTGTGTTGTGTCACTCTACCACTGTACCACTGTTCAGGGGTACAGTCACCGGATGGTAACCGCAAGGTTGCCGGTTCGATTCCAGGCTCCCGCAGAGTTAGTGTTGAAGTGTCCTTGAGCAAGACACTGAAGCCCTAATTGCTCCTGATGTGCTAGTACAGTGGTTTTCAAACTGTTTCATCCCAGGGCCCACCATTTATTCAGCATTTGAGCCACGGACCACCATTTGATGACATTTTAGCCCCAAGGACCTAGGACTAAAGAATTGTTTTGGTTTTGTTCACAATTCCAGGCTGGATTTTGCAAACATAAACAGTGTAGACTTCTTAATTAAATAGTGCTAATTCAGATGATGAATATTTTAACTCCTGAGCGTGTGGAAATGAAACCAAATGGACCGCCAAGGGTCCATTTGGTTTTCATTATCACACTCTCAAGAGTTACATCTGGTTAACCAACTTAGCTGGGGACCACCTGGAACCCTCTCAAGGACCACTGGTGGTCCCCGGACCACCTGTTGAAAACCCCTGTGCTAGTAGTTACCTTGCATGGTTTCCACTGCCATCAGTGTATGAATGTGTGTGTGAATGTGGTGAATGTGATGCACAAGCTATGTAAAGCACCTTGGATAAAGGCGTTGTATAAATTTCACCATTTACCATGTTTGTGTGGTCTCTCTCCTCCCATGCAGGACCTGGGTCTGCTCCAGGAGGTCTGGGAACTGGTCCAGCTGTGGAACAACAAGTGGGACAAGTGGAAGAAGGTCCAGTTCTCCATGCTGCGACCGGAGAGCATGGAGGAGGAGGCTGACGGGATGATGGAACAGCTGGACACGCTGAGTGGACAGATACAGGTATATACACACGCACACACACACGCACACACACACACACACGCACACACACGCGCGCACACGCATGCATGCACGCACACACACACACACGCACACACACACACACACACACACACACACACACGCACGCACACACACACACACACACACAGCTGTAGTTAGTTAGTAGCAGTAGTAGTGTTTCACATCATTTTAAATACAAGCACTTTAATTTGAAATATCTTGGGTTGTTTTGCATGCCATCATGTTTGGTGGGGCATCCCCCCCCCCCCCCCATGCATAGATCCGCCCCTGGGGTGTTGCCTCATATTCCCACCATGCAGGGAGGCTGTGGCCATGGTGGGGTCCGGCCCAGGGGGGGGGGGGGGGGGGGGGGGGGTATGTTGGTATGTTCTCTCCATGTCCCCTGGTACAGCCTAGTGTCACAGAAAGAGGAAAACATGCAGTAATTCTGGGAGGGACTGCAAAATAGTTTTGCAGATTTGGTTGTGACGTTGCACACATTTTTCGCAATGATCACTACTGCACCTAACCCTAAACACTAAACATAACCTAAACATAACCTCAGCAAAAGCTAGGCCTAACCTGCTGCAGCAGATTAACTGGATTAACATTGTGTCCTGACCCTCGATTCGAGTTCCTGACACCAGATTATACAGTAGTTCCTGACACCAGATTATACAGTAGTTCCTGACACCAGATTATACAGTAGTTCCTTACACCAGATTATAGCTGCAGCAACATTCTAGCTTTTGACGCTAGATTCTACAGTAGTTTCCGACACTAGATTCTAGTTATTGACACTAAATGATAGTTTCTGATGCTAGGATCTCCTTTTTGACACTAGAATCTACTTTCTGATGCTAGAATCGAGTTTTTGACACTAGATTATATAGTTTCTGACACTAGATTCTAGTTTTTCTGAAAAATCTGTGCTCCTGTGTCAGTGATGCTAACATATTTCAAGCCAAGGACCACCAGAATTATCCATATTTGGCTGCAGACCGCCACCTGAAAACATGTTGTTCTCGGGGTTCCCCAGAAGCGAAAAATTGAGATAAAATGTTTGCTTCCGAAATAATGTGTTCAGAGATTTGCAGCACATTTTCACAATTTTTCAAAAATAGCAGAACAACAAGCTCGTGTCGCGCCACTCGGTGGCGCGACATGAGCTTGTTGATCTGCTATTCTTCAACAGCTAAAACACCAAAACGCGTTCAGGACACAAAGGATTAAGTGAATCAAGTGAATCCCTTGACACGATGCATCTACAGTAGTACAGGTCTACTCACAAAGGGACACACATACAGTGCATTCACAACGCTCTACAAACACTAAAACCACTTATTACATGGCTTGAGTGAATGCTCCAATCAGAAGCCAGCATTGTGGTCACGTGAGCGGTCACACATGTTACAACAACAGACTGCTCCGCTAGACAACAGACCTGCTACCTGTAGAATGTATCCTACACAACTGTAGATAAATAAAAGCAGTCTGTTACTGTATGTACTATTTCTGTCAATTATTAGTTATTTATTAATGGATTAAGCTACTGTATGTAAAAAGCAGGTTCAAACACCCTTTGAACCGTTGAGTTGTTCTAATAACTGCCGAGGCGCAGCCGATACTTCACATTATTATTCTTCTTATTATTATTTTCTTCAGACAGCCGTAGTGTGTGTGTGTGTGTGTGTGTGTGTGTGTGTGTGTGTGTGTGTGTGTGTGTGTGTGTGTGTGTGTGTGTGTGTGTGTGTGTGTGTGTGTGTGTGTGTGTGTGTGTGTGTGTGTGTGTGTGTGTGTGTGTGTGTGTGTGCGTGAGGTGTGCATAATAAACAGTCCAATTAAGTTTAGAGAGTTTTTTCTCGTACAAGCTTGTTTTTCTCTGCTTCCTTTTATTATTTGCTGTTCACATTTGTTCATTTTTTCTCCTTTCTCCTTGTGAATAAATCCTTAATACTGAAACAATACATTTTCCAGTGCTGTATACATCACACATGGCATCCATGTCTAATTATAGCACAGGCACCAGGGGCGGATCTATCTCGACATGGGCATGAGGGGGGGGTGCCCCCCTAAATGCCCAGTCTGCCCCACCAAACACAATGGCATGCAAAACAACCCAAGCTATTTCAAATTAAAGTGCTTCTATTTAAAATGATGTGAAACACTACTACTGCTACTAACTAACTACAGCTGCGTGTCTGTTGCAACTTCAACAACAACTGATGTGATTATTGATGCTTTACTTGACTAATAAAAGTCCTGGAACTGAAAATGGTTATGGGTGCGGCACCCATAACATTTTCTCCTACCCTCCCACCCCCCCCAATTGGGAAGTCTTACATCCGCCCCTGACAGGCACACTTTGCGATGAAAGCAAACAGAGTTTCCTCCACATGGGAGATCATTAGAAAATATTTTTAGCTCATCGAGGATTTTTTTCCCTTTCATTCTTTTTCCTGGAGTCATATCTATGAGAGCAGCACTGTAGAAAGACCCAGCTTTTGTAATGGCATTGGGAAAAGGGTGCAATTTCCTTCAAAATGACCCTCTTGGGTGCTGTCTATATAGTAGATCAGGGGTTTTCAATCAGTGGTCCGGGGACCACCAGTTGTCCTTGGGAGAGGGTTCCAGCCAGGTGGTCCCCAGTCTAAATGATTGAAAGTTTGTTCACCAGATCTAACTCATTGAGAGCGTAAACATGGACCCTTGCGGGTTCATTTGCTCCTGTAGGTACCTTGCATGGTTTCCACTGCCATCAGTGTATGAATGTGTGTGTGTGTGAATGTGATGCTCAAGCTATGTAAAGCACCTTGGATAAAGGTGACATATAAATGCACCATTTACCATTAATGGTGTGCATTATTGTCTTGATGACATCATAGGACAAGCAGTGGGAGGTGGTGGATTCATCCAGGAGCAAGATAGAGCAGTTCAAGATGACGATCCCTGTTATCACTGACCTTAGGAACCCTGCCATGAGAGACAGGTAACGCACGCACGCACGCACGCACGCACGCACGCACGCACGCACGCACGCACGCACGCACGCACGCACGCACACACACACACACACACACACACACACACACAATGCCGGCGCGTTATTCCACAACCACCACCACAAAACGGTGCATGGAACGGTAGAACTATCACCACCACTATTCCAAACTTCTCCCCCCCCCCCCCCCCCCCCCCCCCCCCCCCCCACCCCGCTCCCGAGTCCCGACACCTCCAGTGGTTTATGAGGTTGGTCGTATTATGGCGATTAGACGCATGACCACCGCGCGCGACGTCCAACTTTGCAAGTGATACATTTCGCTGTCCGTGCTTTCTCATTTTCTAAAATGAGAAAGCACTGAAATACGGCCAAACCGCCGACATGCCTGCTTGATGGGTGCTCTGCGAACTTGCTAAGTTGCTAGATCTTTAATTCTTGAGAGTGAAAATAAATTAATTTTCAGGGCAAAACCCACTTGTACAGTATGATCTTCTAGCAGTGATTCTTGTCATTGTAATTTGAAGGGTGCCCAGTTTGACATGCATAGGCTAATGCCCCCCATTTAATTCTATTCATATCTGCTATTTCAATTTCTTATAATATTTATTTAGTTTATTTTTAAAGTATGTCAACTTAACTGTAAGAAGGTAATCCTAGTTATAGAAGTTTTATTTGTTGCCACTAGGGGGCTAGGAACTGAGTACAAATGGAACAAAAACGATCTGAATGGACATGGTCCATGTGGTTCCAAAAGTGCCAGACAGCCTGCAATACGATTAAAGATCGGCAGCTAAAAAAAAAAAAAAAAAAAAAAAAAAAAAAAAAAAAAATAGAAAATACCTCCGCGGGCCGCTAGGGGGCGCCGCGGGGGCAACAAATGGCCCCCGGGCCGCCCATTGGTGAAGCCTGCTCTATCGTTACACCCCTAATTATTGTGCACACAGGCATCAAGTATTCTGTAGTATATACAGTAGGTGAGGATGCAACCGCGGCACACGCGGACACATCCGGCCTGGCTTCCACAATAAGGGCTCACAGTGTTCCACAATAAGGGCTCACAGTGTTCCACAATAAGGGCTCACAGTGTTCCACAATAAGGGCTCACAGTGTTCCACAATAAGCACTGCTACCAACACACACGCAATGGCCGTATCTCACACGGATTTGATGGATATCACACGAGCACACGCCACACCCCCATTTTCACACGCACGGGTCTCGAAAATCAGAGCAAGACAAAGTGGCTCATGTTACGTACTCCCTGTACTACAGGAATGAATTTTACTCAATGTCCCCCTTGTGGCCAAAGTTAAAAACCTAGTCTTTTTTTTTTGTTTAGTTTTTCATTGGTTTGCATTAGAATAAGACTACAGAAATGAGTGGGGATTTTGGGAAATGCATTTGATGTGAACATAAATATTTAAATTATATAAAATATTGGTTAATGACATACTGTATATTGGATGTAATGTTTGGGATCAGAACTTAATTTAGGGAAATGGATGGTAATAATCGCGAAAACGTGTCAAATCATGGTAAAAAAAAATGCATTTTTCCCCCGCCACCGCGGCCAAAGGGTCTTTGTGCCAGATCACACTCCAGGCACTTTCCAAAAGTTTGCAGCCCTGCAATAAGGGCTCACAGTGTTCCACAATAAGGGCTCACAGTGTTCCACAATAAGGGCTCACAGTGCTCGCAATACTAAGGGCCCTGATACACCTAGCAATGTTTTGATCAACATCAACAAGCAACGTCAACCATCAACGTTGACTTTTCATCTTTCTATAGAAAATGATCAACTCCTGGTTGTTCAGAAAATCAGATCTTAGCGCCCTCTACTGGTCAACATTTCAGAATCCTCCAATCACAGCCCTGATCCTTTCTCCCAGACTCCCACTGATAAACTTTTCTGAAACCAACATGGCTGCTGCTGCTGCTGCTTCACTGCGGTGGACAAAGACAAGGATTTTGTAACTTCTATTCCGCTAAATGAACATTTTGAGTTGGGTGGCAGTCGGGTGAAAATGATTCAATGCAAACTAAGGCTTGTTGCCTGTTGCCATGTGTCTCATCATGTTGCCTGTTGCCATGTGTCTCATCATGTTGCCCGTTGATGTTGACATTGCTAGTTGATATTGATCAAACAGTTAAGCAGGGCCTTAACTGGATCAGTGCAGAGTGCAACCCTGTGCGTTGCGCACAAGTAGGCCATGGCCTAATACTCATGACTTCAGCTATAAAGTTCATTTACTTACTTCTCCATTACATCATCACCAAAACCAGCCAATCGGAGCACCTCGAGGGACGCCGACTGACCGCCGACCAGCAGACCAGAGCAGAGGTTTTCAACCTTTTTGACACCAGGGCCCACCATTTATTCAGCATTTGAGCCACGGACCACCATTTGAGGATATTTTAGCCCCACAGACCCCAAAACTAAAGATTTCTTTCATCTTCTAGTTGTGTAGACTTGGCGCTAATTCAGATGATGAATATTTTAACTCTTGAGAGTGTAAAGATGAAACCAAATGGACCCGCAAGGGTCCATTTGGTTTCATTTTTACGTTCTCAAGAGTTACATCTGGTTAACCAACTTAGCTGGGGACCACCTGGAACCCTCTCAGGGACCACTGGTGGTCCCCGGACCACCTGTTGAAAACCCCTGCACTAGAGTGAAGACAAGTTGCTTTGCGTTTCTATCTTACTTCTATATGATCTATTCTATATGATCTGTTCTATATGATCTGTTCTATATGATCTGTTCTATATGATCTATTCTATATGATCTGTTCTATATGATCTATTCTATATGATCTATTCTATATGATCTATTCTATATGATCTGTTCTATATGCTCACAATGACATGTTGAATCATCAATATTTCTGGTTGTGGTTACAAATATATTTGAAGATTCAATCAAAACACGTCCCATTCCTAAATGTATTACAATTTGGGAATGGCAAAAATAATTGGCAGATTAAAACAAGACTTAAATGTTAAAGTTGATAAGTTTTTGTTGATTCCAACTGGTCAAATACATTTAGGGGTTCGTAGACTAAGATTGAGACTAAAATTTTGACGTTTAGTCAACTAAAAAGTGACTAAATGTTGTAAAAAGTAACAACAGTGATCGAAACTGGACTAGGACTACATTTAAAAATAGCCAACAAAAACAACACTGGCGTGACGCGAGCAGAGCGAGCGGACAGAGGACAAGTACCACTGACACCTCTAGCGGTGCTAATACTTATGAAGACATCCTAATTACATCACCATCACATCATCAACTACACCAGCCAATCATTGTTTTCGAAAAGTGAGAGCTGCAGCTTGAGCTGCAGCTTGCCGCGCTCGGGAATCATTAGCTGATTTTGAACCCCAATCCATCCCTTTGATGCTGAGTGCCAAGCAGGGAGGCATTGGGTCCCATTTTTTAGAGTCTTTGGTATGACCCGACCGGGAATCGAACCCCGGCCTCGCAGTTCCAGGGCGGACACTCTAACCACAAGGCCACTGGTCTGGTTAGCCTGGTTAGCCTGGTCTGGATAGCCCCACCCCATTGGTATTAAGTTGGCCAGTGGTGTTTGCATGCACACAGAAGACGACTGAGCGAGCAGGAGTTTAGGTGATGTCATCAACACACGCCCAGTTCCATTACCGTTCTGCTGGCATTAACGTGCTGCTCTTCTACATTTCGCCACTAGGGCCAGCAGCTTTAAAACTGTGCACATTCACTGAGGCCGACGTTGTAACGTTAGACCGTAACGCTGCTTTGTTGCCTCCTTTGTTCCTGTTGTATGACCAGCGCTCGAGCGCTCAGTTTCTGACCCCCCCAATGTCGCAACTCAGACCACATGCCCCTGGCCAGCGTATTACAGTAGACACGGGGTTCCGCTAACTCCGTACACAGGTCATCTACAGTCCAAAGCCAACACGGCGCTGCTCCAGTCTACCGGCAGTCACACTGTTTATGCCCCCTCTCCAACCATTCCTGTACCCACCACCTTCATTTTAAAACCCCACCATTGGTACGGACGCTCCGATCTGCACAACAACGCATCGGCACTGTTGAACACAACAATTTCCAACGGGCATAATTCCAAAAACAGTGGAACGGTCATCTAACGGTGTGTAGCTGCTGCTGCACAAAAAAAGGAATTCCACATTTTATAACTTTTCTCTAAATCAGTGGTTTTCAGCAGCTGCTCCAGGTGGTCCCCAGGCTCAATGATGGAAAGTTCATTATCCACATGTAACTGTTTGAGCGCGGTTGGTTTCATGATTATACTGCCGATAGTTAAAACATGCGATCGTGTATGTAATATAGGATTAGGTGAATGAATGACATTTTTATTAACAGAGATGAGAGTTACAGTACAAGTCAAGTACACACTGCTACAAAACTGATAACAGCTTGGAGAATTACAATACAATTCAAGTATGACTGCATCAAATCTGACAGAGCTGATTGGACACACTAGTTAAGCATACACTTGTTTACAATAGTGGCCAACTTTTGTTGGTCATGGTAAGGTAATGGTCATTTCGCTCCATTTGACAAAAGCAATCTTTAGTTTTGGGGTCTGTGCGGCTAAAATGCAGTCAAATGGTGCTCCGTAACTCCAAACTGAATTAATAGTTGGGTCCTGGTGAAAAAGGTTGAAAACCACTACTCTAAATGAAACTCTAAATGAAATTACCGTTTGTATAAATGAATACTGCACTTAAAGTAGTACTGTGTTCCCAGCAAAAAAATCAACAGACAACAACTTTCCTAACCAACGATTCCCAACACGTGCATAATGCGCTCAAACACATTATGAACACACGTGCATGCATGCGGGTTCATAGCCATTATTCATTTTATCAACTTTTTGACCGGAACAGAACGACAGAGAGCTGTGAAGAAACTCGCAGTCAATTGATAAAATTGACAAAATAGTCGATTGACAAAAGCAATCTTTAGTTTTGGGATCCGTGGGACTAAAATGCCATCAAATGGTGGCCCGTGGCTCCAAATCTCAATTCATAGCTGGGCCCTCCTGGTATGAAAAAGGTTGAAAACCACTGCTCTAAATGAAATTACCTTTTGTATCAATGAATACTGCACTTAAAGCAGATCATCAAGCACGCACGCGTGTCTGTATTCCCAGCAAAGAAACAACAGACAACAACTTTCCTAATAATATGTGCGTACTGCGCTCAAAGAGATCATTATGAACACGCGTGCGTGCATGCGGGTTTATAGCCATTATTCATTTTATCAACTTTTTGACCGAAACAGAACGAGAGAGAGAGACGTGAAGAAACTCACATCACAATAATGATCGATACATAGCCAAGTCTACACAACTGGAGAATGGAGAAGACTAAAAGGCTAAAATTGCATCAAATGCTGGTCCATGGCTCAAATTCTGAATAAATAGCACACACTGGTATGAAAAAAGGTTGAAAACCACTGCTCTAAATGAAATTACCTTTTGTATCAATGAATACTGCACCCATAATTGCCTTCTTCCCATCTGTGCCAGGTGAAGCTAGGATCATACATAGTGTCATACATAGCCTCCGCTTCTTCCTGCGCTGCTTCTCCATCCATGGCTTTCAGTTCCCACCGGATGTCATAAGGGACTTCTGACTGATCTAGACGGAACTTAATGACCGCCAGCTTACATAACATCTTAAGACTGGGATTTAAGTCTAGGATGTACAGGTGTTCTCCAAATGTCCAGGATAGGAAGACTGACAGGTCCCTTGCCGTGCAACTGACCCAACATTGGCCAGTTTCCTGAGGTCTCAACGTCCATCGACGACTTAAGCGCCTCAACTGCTTCCATGAAAAGGGCTCCTGAGAAGGGTCAAATTTCCACATCTCATTCCACCTATTATTATCTGCGGAATTTTTATGATACGTGTACCACTCTCCATTGTGGGCAAACGCTACATGAGCCCAGAGTCTTGCTGGACACCGCCGATGAAGAGTTGCATGCCGCTGGTTGTACTGTACAGTAGTTGTGCTCAGCCAGCGCTCAGTCTCTGTGTCAAACACTCTAATGTCGTGGACTCCTGAGCCTGACAGCGATCCTTCGTCTTTCCTTCCCCCGACTACAAACATCTTCGACCCAAAGATGGTGGCGGAGTGTGAATACGAAGCAGGCGGCAGAGAGCCTCTGGCCTTGATCAAAGACCAGACCATTGCAGCGGTGTCCAACTTATACGTGTCATCCTTAACTTTATTCCCATGCCGTCCTCCATGAATATACATGAACCTCCCCAAGACACAGGCAGAATGGCGCTCTGTCTCCGGTGGGACCGTCCCGCTGACACTGGGTCTGGACCATCTGTGGGCGTCGGTGTCAAACGTGTAGAGCACGTCACGGAAAGCACAGCCTCCCCACATGTAGACGGTGCCGTCTACGGGCTCGGCTGTGTGGCCGCGGACCCAGTGCTCACACCTCAGCTCATTCTCTCGTCTTCCGGTGGGAACTGGGACCACCTTCACCCAGCGCAGGGACACCGTGTTGAAGATGTGCACATCCAGCACGGAGCTGGGAGGAGAGCTGTTGTCCCTCTTGCCTTCCCGTCCGAAGCAGTACAGCTTGTGGGCTATCTGAACGACAGAATGAATTTTGATTTCATCCAAAGGCACTTTTGTATAGAATATCACTTCAAACATTTCACAGAGCAGCACAACCTTTTCAGCCACACAATGCTACATTATCATGCTCTATAAAGTCGCTAAATTATGGCGTCAAGCTTAGCTGTTCTATCTGACAGCTCATTTTGAAAGACAATTACACGGCTGTCATACGACAGTATGATGCTTATTACGACATCATGATGCTAATAATGGTTTGTAATGCTAATGCTGAGTATTGGTATTAATGATAAGTAATGCTAAGCATTGTGAAAATGCTAATAATGCTACATAATATAATGCTAAGTATTGTTAAAATGCTAATAATGCTAAGTAATGGTAATGACAAGTATTGTTGTTTCCACCGAAGGTGGTGACTATAAAACGCCCTCTGTCCGTGCACGTAGCCCGTCTGTGTCCTCGATCTGTCTGTCCTCCCGACTATGACGTCATGATGACGTTATAGTTGACACACTAGGAGGACCCTTGAGGACCCTGATATGACATCAAGCTAGGGGGGCCTGAGCTAGGAGGACCCTGAGCTAGAATGAGCCTTGAGATGATGTCATAAAGAGTGAGATAGGGAAGCCCTGAGTTAGGAGGATTCGTTAGATGATGACAAAGTTAGGAGCCAGGGGTAGAATGAGCTTTGAGATGACATCATAAAGAGTGAGATAGGGAAGATGACGTCATAGATAGTAGCAGTCCTGAGGTAGGCAGAGGTTGAGCTAGGAGAAGTTTGAGATGACATCATGATGATGTCATATGTAGGAGGTGCTCAGAGATAATAGGAGACCAGAAGTCAGTATATCCCCATATATAAAAAAAATGTATCCTGACTGGGGATGTAAAGAGTTCGCGTGTGATGACGTCATGATGACGTAATAGTAGGAGGAGCCCTGAAGTCTTGCTACTGACCAGACGGTGTAGACCTGTGGCCCGTAGGGGCACAACTCTTGGTAATAATGCTACACTCAACAAAAATATAAACACTTTGCTCCCATTTTTAGGGGATGGACTTAAAGCCCTAAAATTCATTCCAGATATACAATATAACCATTTCTCTCAAACACTGTTCACAAATCTGCCTAAATGTGTGATATTGAGCACTTCTGCTTTGTTAAGATTATCCATCCCACCTCACAGGTGTGCCACATCAAGATTGTGACATCATGGTTAGTGCACAGGTGTACCTTAGACTCTCCACAATAAAAGGCCACCCTGAAATGTGCAATTTTGTTTTGCCTTATTGGGTGTATGGGCCTCCGAACCAGTCAGTATCTGGTTACTGTAACTGTACTGTAACTGGTACACACTGTAAAAATGGTAATAACAAATTATTACCACATTATTACCATTTCGACAGCACATACCAGTTCCAACTAATATCCAGCAAATTCACATAGCCATTGAAGAGGAGTGGACCAACATTCCACAGGCCACGATTGACAATCTGAAACTCTATGTGAAGAAGATGTGTTGCACTACATGAGGCAAATGGTGGTCACGCCAGATACTGACTAGTTCTGAGTCACATAGCCCCTGTAAGGCAAAAGAAAATTGCACATTTCAGGGTGGCCTTTTATTGTGGAGAGTCTAAGGTACACCTGTGCACTAACCATGATGTCACAATCTTGATGTGGCACACCTGTGAGGTGGGATGGATAATCTTAACAAAGCAGAAGTGCTCAATATCACACATTTAGGCAGATTTGTGATTTTAGGTCATTAAGTCCATCCCCTGAAAAATGGGAGCAAAAACAAAAGTGTTGTGTTTACATTTTTGTTGAGTGTAATTAAGGCTAAGTGTGTGAAAATGGTAATAATGCTAAGTCATGCTTATAATGCTAATGCTACTACAGACCCCATTTAATGCCAATTCTTTCTGTGACCCTCAAGTAATATTGTGCAACTGTTGTTGATGTAACTCTGATTGTTTACAACACCTCTAACGGGTCCATTTGGTTCCATTTGAACACCGAGTTACACACCCAGGGGCCCATTTGGTTCCTATCACTATCCCCAATTTAGGTATTTTCTCGACTGCGGCCCTCCCTCAGTCACATAGTATAGGATGCCACCATTGATGTGTGTGGCTGTGTATGTCATATGGTGCATGCAGAGTTGTACCCGAACGCGTTCAAAGAACGAAAGTTCTTTGAACCGTTCATATTTTTAAGGAACTTGAACGGAACGGACCCTCTATCTGCTTGAAGAACGGCGACGTGAACTCGTTCATTTCTGGCGTGAGTAAACGCCACTTTTCTTGCGTTCGATTTCGTTCAAGAGCACGGCTCGACAGGCTCGCATTTGTGATTAAAAAGTTCATAGCACCGGTGCGAGTAGAGCATTTGGCCATTCAGCTGTGATAGAGACATGACAAGTGCACATTCTATGAGTTATACCTACATTTATATTACTGTAGTACGGCGGTGTTGTTCGCTAAAATAGAGCAGACATACAAGCTATCAACGTGTTGAGGCTCGAGGCATCCTTAGCTTGAAGATCTGTTCTCCTTGCCCACCGCCCCGCCCCTCCCTCTGCTCTGTCAGCAGCGCACAGAATCAGAGCAGACAGCCAACACAGCACCAAGGAAGGACGCTTCTCTCCAACACGCTGAATGAGCTACTAAAGCTGTTCATGTTGGTGAAATGTATAATCTTCCTGCGCTATGCGTGTATTTGAATCATATACTGTCTGCGCAGCAACCTTTTGCCTCACGCACGTGTGTCGCTATCCCGTGATTAATCATAAATAACGCACCATGCACGTGCGCGCTCGGACGCACAACACTTATATATTCTTACCATCATTGACTGATTTGCCGCCGGATCGTTTTCATTTTTATTTACCGGTAGGCTACAATTAGCCTACTACAGGGCCTTAAGGTTTGGGGGACCCTTTCACATTGTCATTAATATAACAATATGGGCTATTGTATAGAGTTGCAATACCCGACCGAAACAATACCCGCGACGGCCCGGGCTCATTTGCATAATTGATGATCGGGCTTTCAGTCGACCTGGCTATGTTAATATATTGATATTGTAAAATAGTAGCCTACTAGGAAAAATGCTAAGCATTGAGCCCTGTTCAAGAGTGAGACTAGAATGAGCTGAAAATAGAGCAGATCTACAAACTCAGTGACGCACTTTGAGCTTGTTGATCTCTATTTCTGCTGATATTTTATGCTCTATTTTCAGCACACAGAGATGCACAGGGCTGGACTGAACTGAGCGCCTTCATAATAAAGTCTTCACAAATCAACTATGGACATCTTCAGTTGTATATGGCTATGGGCTGCAATCATTTTGAACAAAAAAGAGGGAGGGGAAAAAAAGAACGAAAAAGAACTATAATAGTTCTTTTTTTGGAACCATGAACTTTAGTTCTAAAAATTCAACAATGAACTATGAACGGAACTAGTTCGTTTTTAAAGGTAGGAACTATAAACTGAACTATTTCAGAAAAAAAGAGAACTTTCCCAACACTGGGTGCATGTGCAACTATCACCACATTGTAAAGGCACAAACACACTGCCCTCTGCCTTATATATTGGCGTTTCCAATTTTCACTTCTGTACACTGCTACACAAACAGTTCCAACTATGTCTTATTGTCTCCACCGAAGGTGGTGACTATAAAACGCCCTCTGTCTGTGCACGCAGCCCGTCCGTCTCCTGAATCTGTCTGTCCCACGACTGTCTGTCCGTGCACGCAGCCCGTCCATCTCCTGAATCTGTCTGTCCCATGACGTCATGACGACGTTATAGTTGATACACTAGTACTAGATTCAGCAATACTCTGTGTAAGTAACTCTGGACCCTGATACAGCACAGCGTTGGCTCATCCTGTCGGAGGATGGGAAACAAGTGAGTCATGGAAACACACGGAAAAACGTCCCAGAAATCAAAGAGAGATTCTCACCATGTGTCAGTGTGTTAGGAAAACAAGGGTTCTCCTCTGGAAGGTTCTACTACGAGGTCAGGGTTGGAGGAAATACTACCTGGGATGTAGGAGTGGCCAGAGAGTCCATCCACAGGAAGCCAATTACACTGAGTCCCAGCGAAGGTTACTGGAATATATATTTGAGGAATGGAAATGAGTACAAGGCTCATACTGACCCTGATGTCCTCCTCCCTGTCAGAGAGAAGCTCCAGACAGTGGGAGTGTTTGTGGATTATGAGGAGGGTCTGGTCTCCTTTTATGACGTGGAGACCAGAGTTCACCTCTACTCTTACACTGGATGCTCCTTCACTGAGAGACTCTATCCATACTTCTGTCCATGTTAACGGTACAAACACGGCTCCTCTCATCTCGCCAAATAACGTTGGTTGTCGAACTGGCTCCGTTCTAAAAGAGGGTTAAAACGTTAAAGATAATAGAGGCAATTTCTAGTGTGCATTTGTTTAAAAACAGAATCTAACTTCACCTCACCTCCACTCTATTGGCTCATTATCAATATGCTGGAGACTGTTGTGCTGTGATTGGCTAAATTGCTGCCTCACCCCACACAAGCCCCCTCCTCCTCAGACATTATACATGACACCTCCAGGAGATAATACTCATGACAGCGGGCAGACGTGTGATGTTTTTTGTTTGTGTGTTGTCTCCACCAATATGGTGGTTTACCATACTGGTGTTTTACCCCCTGTCCATCGGTCTGTCCATGCACGGTCCAGGTCGTACCCGATTGGCCGGTTTAGGTGATGTCATCATATTAGCCCGCTCCGCTCACGTACGAGTAGGCCACCAGGACGTCACAACCGTATTGGTCAGGGTTGACGTTACCTCAACTGCCACGTCACCCCCTTCCCCATCTTAAGGTCCCGCTTGTGCTTTTCACATTGGCCTACTATAGTGCCCCCAGGAGGCCACAAACTGACCTGGCCTGGTGGAGACCTGTGCCACGAGGGGCACTGATCTAGTTCTTTTTGTTGTCTCCACCGTAAGGTGGGAGACTATAAATCGTACCCTGTCCGTCCACGCGCATGTCTGCGCGTCTGTCCGTGCACGTCTGTCCGTGCATCCTATGACGTCATCATGATGTCATTGGATGCGGACGCGCTGACGGACAGGGTACGATTTATAGTCCCCACCGTAAGGTGGGGACTACGTGCTGTCAGCACGTAGTCCCCACCTTGCGTCTGTCCGCATCCAATGACGTCATGATGACGTCATAGATAGATATATAAGGTGCTACCATGGAAACTAACGCCAAAGAGAGCAAAGGGAAGATGAGGGAACCGAAGATCGATCCTGAGCCCGGACGGTGCTAAACCTTGTTAGGGTTTATGTTACACAGAGCTTTGTCTATACATCTATTACCACTGTCCCCCTCCATATTCCATTTCTCCCCGTTACCCACAGGGTGACGTAACAGCGGACGTGCGAACAGACAGACGGACAGGGGGTGAAACATAGTCACCACCTGACGGTGAAGAGAATAATAAAAATAACAACAATAACAAAACGATGGTAATGAGAGACTGTTTGTCATTACATCACCCCCCAACTTGATGACATGCTTATGACGTGTCAAGAAGACGAAGTAGACGAAGGGCCCCCTCCTTCGTCAAAATGTGACGACGAGCTGCCCCCTCCTGGCTTAGACAGGCAGGGTCTTCCATTCTGTTATGCTGGTACCGCAGCTCATGTCACACTCAATAATGATGTACTCCTAAATGCAATCCTCAACTTAAATATTGATGAGCTATCTGAGAATCAAGACAAAGTCAGACGCATCCAAGACTTCTTCCAAGGGATGCAGGCTGCGAAGTTTGCTAATGAACAAAAGTCCCTACTTATTGTAGATCTGGTCAATGCCGTCTGGGAAAAGCAACGTCATAAAGATGAGGCACAGGATGGTGCGGAGTTTTTCGTAGATATGCTAAAGACGCTATATGAAAGCTGTGATTCTATGAAGATGTTAATTGACGAGCACTACGAATGCAAATCAACTGGTCATGAGGGGACTTCTATTATGGTCAATGCCGAACTCCATCCGGACATTCAAGAATATTTTTGGACTGAGAAATGTGGAAAATTCAGTAAATTGCCCAGATATTTGTTTATCCAAGTGGACCGGATGCTTATCTCAACGGACGAGAAGGGTCCAGGCATAAAGGATTACAGTGAGTTTACTTTCGGAGAGGAGCTACTATGCCACAAAGAGACGGAAGGTGTGACAGAATCGGTTAGCTGCAAACTGCACGGGGTCACTTTCCACCGAGGTGTGGATGGTGGGGATGGCCATTACGTGACTTATGTGAGGAAGCAAAAAGGAACTGGAAGCGAATTCTGGTATTGTAACGATAAGTGGGTTGAGGGAGTCGATATCACCACTATGATGAGGGATTGGGGGGAGGTTACAGCATTGCTATATGCCCGAGATGACAACATCAACCCTAACCCCCAACCTGGAGCCTCCTATTCATATCACAGATGTGTGGCAGAGATTCTATATAGGTATGGTCCATTCTTAAAGGGAATCCGCGAGTTAGATCTCGAGGCAGAAAGAGAAGAAGTCAAAAACAAAATCATTCGGATACAAGAGTTCTTCAAAGGATCATTGTATGAAAAGAACATCTCTGATTTGGTCTGTGCAGTTTGGGGACAAAAGCGGGCAGAAGAAGAAAAATATGGGACTGTCACACACAAGACTGATAGCGACTTTTGGTGTTCCCTGAGAGACCTACTGAAAAGCTGTCCACTTATGGAAAAGTTATTCAATTGCCATTTTCGATCCGTAAAAGGTGAAATTACCATACACCGCCAATGTGGGCATACTGCGGCATCCATTCTGGACAGCAGTTATGAGTTCATCATCACCCCAAAATGTAAGAGCACTGATGCTTATTTTAATAGCCCAAGGCCAAATCCTGGTCTGTGTTGCAATAGATGCAACAAAAACAAAAATGTAATCGACAAAACGAGTTGTGTCGTTGAAAGATTTTTGGAGTTGCCTAAATTTTTAACAATTCTAGTTCCAGATGGAGAGGAATTTACTGTCCAAAATGACCTATCCCTCAGAAAAGTGACAACAGGATTATATTGGGAATGGGTTCACTACAAACTGTACGCAGCCATTTTACGACGACGAGAAACTCATGACCATTATGTGGTTTATGTGGGACATGAGACCTGCAATGACTATGATACGGTTGTGCAACTGGTATACCGGCCGGATTCCAGCAGTTCCGGAGCCAGTTCAACTGGCATTCAATATTCCAACCCAATTGGCATATTGAACAAACATGGCACTTGTTATGCCAATGTAAATGTACAGATCCTTTATGCCATTCTAGGTGAAATGCTCTTGAACACCCCTGGTGAACTCGGCCAAACTGAAACGGAACTCCGCAATGTCTTCAAACAAATGAAACGCTGGCAAACTGAAGCTGAAAAGATGAGAGCTAAGGCTCAAGAGATGCCATCACTTGATAAACTTCTCAAAACTTTGAAACATGGAAAGTGGAAGGGCCGCAGATTCGAGTTTTTCAAGATGCTGTTGGAGCAAATGAAAGATGAACACAGTGACATCTTTAGAATCACATCAATAATAGCATTCTCTTGCAAAAACTGTAGATTTCACTATGAAAGAAATGAGGAAACAAAGTATCTATGGTTTCCCGTCAAATATTATCTGAACCTTAAGGACTATTTTCAAGCGACAAAGGAGACGTCAATACTTTGCTCCCAATGCAAAAGCGCACATCAGAGCGAAACTGTGAAAGAAATCAATGCTGAAGTCCTGATGATCAACCTGCGGCGAGATGATACCGATTACTTCGAATTCCCAAAGGAATTTTCACTTCCCAACTCAAACAAAACCGTTATCGTTGATTTAACCTCAGTCATTGTAGAGGATTATAAAGTGCAACATGCGTACGCTTTTGTAAAATCTGCTGCCGACACAAGCTGGCAACTTTTTGATAATGACACAGTTTACGAGGTTGTGGAATCCAAGGCGATCGGTGACAATTTCGGCCAATATGGTTTCGGAGCTACTGCATTGATGTATACCCCAAGATCTGCGAGCCCCAGCAGTGGTGCTTCCTCAACGACGACAAGGCATAATCATCTCGAAGAAGGTCAACAGATACAAAAGCAGACAACTGGCAGTGAGAATGCTGGTCAACAGATACAAAGGCAGACAACTGGCAGTGAGAATGCTGTGCTAGCTATAATTTCAGTTTTATGCCACTTCCCCAACTATAGATTGACAATCAATGAAGTCAATACCACAGACAAGGTATGTCAGCAGCTGAGACTTTTGATCAATAATTTAGGTCAAGACAGTTCCCTTGACATCCCTGCTCCCCCCTGTATGCATCCTGAAAAAGCATCTAAATTCATTATGGCCCTCAAGCAGAAAGCTAGGCCGGTTGCATTCCTAGAATATTTGCTAAAAATGGATGTCAATAAAAGGCTTTTCCTTGGACGGAAGGTGTTCAGAGACATGAATGCTAATAAAATAACAAAGTCATTCTATAAAATCAATGTCACACCGTTGCAACCACTGGACACCCAGCCACTCCACCAATTTCTAATGAGCCACGACTGTATCCGGCACGTAAGCGCTGGAAGTCCAGGGTATAAGCTTGTTAGTTTGGAGTTACCCGACATACTCTGCTTAGAATTTGAAAAAAATCGCAAACCATCGCAAAAAACAAGGAGACCCACAGCTTGTCTTAAGCTTCACTCAGAAAGGTATAGGCTGTTTGCGGTGATGTTTGCTGTCAGTGAAAACAGTTACAAGACTTACATAAGAGATATGAAGAACACAAACACATGGTATTTGTATGAGGGCACAGGAAGGACTTATGCCTCACTCCAAGCAGTTCTGGAACATTGTGACAAAAAGTGTTCGTGTTCGTGTGTTCGTGTGGTGTTTTATGTTAAAGAAACTTTATTCTGATTTTACCTCCTGGGGGCATCAGTGCGTTCCACACCTGTTGTCCATATTTTGTTCTGAGCAGAGTGTTTTATTTTCCTTCTGTCTATGTCTGCTAACTGGACTTGCACTACCCTTTTTTTTCCCCACACACATGCAAGCGCGCACGCACACACACTTGGGGCCTCAGAATTTGCACAGTGTCAAAAAAACAAAAAGCAAAATTGGTTACTTGAATGAAAGTAGATCAGCACTTGGCAGAGTGCAGTAGTAGGCAATATGAGTAGGCCATGGCATACTCGTTAGGGTTAGGGTTAGATCAGCACTGGGCAGAGTGCAGTAGTAGGCAATATGAGTATGCCATGGCATACTCGTTAGGGTTAGGGTTAGATCAGCACTGGGCAGAGTGCAGTAGTAGGCAATATGAGTATGCCATGGCATACTCGTTAGGGTTAGGGTTAGATCAGCACTTGGCAGAGTGCAGTAGTAGGCAATATGAGTAGGCCATGGCATACTCGTTTGTGAGCAGAGCGACATTAGCTATAACGGTCTTTTACTTATGCCACCATTATGTCATCACCTAATCGCACCGATCACTTACTACTACTACTACTACTAACTAACTAAACTAAAATACACACAAGATCTACTGTCAACAATGATTTCTCCCGTTCCAAAGTCTCGTGAGACTATGTTAGGTGTAACAGGTGGAGAGGTGTCCTGTGCTACAGTGCCCTCATGTGGTGGTACACACATGTAACATGCAATCTATATATACTGGGATAAAGGTGTAACGCCGGGTGTAACGCTGTAGAAGTCCATATATAGGCATGGCTGAGTGAGGATGGCTCCGAGCTTTCTTTATATACATTTGAGTTCTGGGATAAAGGTGTAACACGTGTAACGCCGGGTGTAACGCTGTAGAAGTCCATATATAGGCATGGCTGAGTGAGGCCGGCTCCGAGTTTTCTAGACACTAGAGTGAGGCTGGCGGAGCCGGCCGAACCTCTAGTATGTTACATATATCTTCTTAAATAAGACAGTTGTCCCATATACTTGAGGTATCATGACTTGTTAGTCCATCAGTCCATTAGGCGAAACTATTTGTTGAAATAATATAAGTGCTCAAAATACTGTATTGGAACAACAAACTAGGCACATAGCATAACAACCAAAGTAGTGCTTTATGAGTACTTGAACCTGGGTAAAAGTGCACAATGTCCTGTGTGGAATGCTGCATACTGCATGTAAACGGGTAGGCACAATCACTGTAAAT
>CM076969.1:58829129-58841629 GCA_039105355.1 Benthosema pterotum
AACCAAATGGACCCTTACGGGTCCATTTGGTTTCATTTTACGCTCTCAAGAGTTAAATTACACATTGTTAAAACATCTGAATTACCTACTGTAATTGTCAAGAATCTACATGTTTAGAAAATGTAGAAGAATTGCTGTTTTCACCAACATTTTGCCAGTTTTATCCCTCCTAGTCCCAGATTAGTCCGAGAGACATAATAAATAGTGGGCCCTGGTATAAAAAATGGTTGAAAACCGACTGCTCTAGCTCATTCTAGTGCAGTTTTGTATTTTGCCAGTTGGCAAAATACGGTGGCACTGCGTCCATTCTCCCTGTGGTCCCGTGTGGGACTGTCCAAGGTCTTCTCTCTAGGAATAATTTCCTCTCATCAGTGTCTGTAGTGTAGTGTACAGTATATATATATACATCCTAGTGCGCTCCCCTAGCTGTCCACCTCACCCTCAGACCAATGACAGCATGGCGCCAGTGGCACCCAGGAATGTGTGTGCTTCGTCTTATACAGGGGTTGACACTAAGGTCTCCGAGGCACTTGCCCATCGGGCAAGTGCAAGTCAGGTTCTACTTGCCCTCAGGTCATGGTCACTTGCCCCCCAAAAATATATCGTAAATTTTGCATTTAAGTTTACTTCCTACTTGGGTGCTTTAAACCAGGGGTTTTCAACAGGTGGTCCGGGGACCACCAGTGGTCCCTGAGAGGGTTCCAGGTGGTCCCCAGTTAAGTTGGTTAACCAGATGTTACTCTTAAGAACGTAAAAATGAAACCAAATCTGGGGCGGATCTAGGCATGGGCATGGGGGGCAATGCCCCCCTAAATACCCATTCTGCCCGCCCCCAAACACTATGCCATGCAAAACAACCCAAGATATTTCAAAATAAAGTGTTTATATTTAAAATGATTTGAAACACTACTACTGCTACTACGTAACTACAATTTTGGCACCACTAAACCAACAGAATTTCATCATTGAAAACAGAAAACTCCCTGAGTCAGACCTTTAGCTTTATGCATGCTGCGTGTCTGCTGCAACTTCAACAACAACTGATGTTATTTTTTGATGCTTTACTTGACTAATAAAAGTCCTGTAACCAAAAATGGTATGGGTGCGAAGCCGCCCCCATACCATTTTCTCTTGCCCCTCCAACATGTTTTCTTGCCCCCCAAATGGGACATGTTACATCCGCCCCTGAACCAAATGGACCCTTGCGGGTCCATTTGGTTTCATTTTCACACTCTCAAGAGTTAAAATCCATCATCTTAATTAGCCCAGGTTGCAATGACTGCCTTCAAGAGAAATTTATCTTGTGTTATTTGCGCACTAAGTTGCACACTTGCCCGATCGGGCAACCAGGTAGCAGTCTTCACTTGCCCCACCATTTTTTACTTGCCCCGGGCAAGCGGGCAAGTGTTAGTGTCAAGCCCTGTTATATATGGAAAATATATAACATTTTAAGAGCAAAGAAAAGTGCATGATAGAAGAAAAAGGAATGAAAAACGTTCCGTTTGAAAGCCATTTGTAGAACAACTGGCATAGCCAGGTGTTTGAGGGTGATTGACAGGTGTTTGAGGGTGATTGACAGGCGTTTGTAGCCAATAGAACCTACTCTACTCAAAGTCCAGCTTATATTCTCAGTAGCTGGTTGGTGCAGATTATTGCAGATCAAAGTAGATCTGCACTCACGTAAAGTTCATGAGTTTTCTTTTATTTCATAACACAGCTGCGTCTCATAGATGTCTAGCAGCCACGCCCAGCCTCTCAGGGTGGGCGTGGCTCCAAATGATGTGACCTATCACAGCAGTGGAGGCCCGGGGTAGGGGGAGGGGCCGGGGATGGCCACGCGTCGGTGAGATCCAATCAGATCAGCTCATCTGCCGTCCAAATTTGGTGATTAGGTGATTGACAGATGAGACCACAAAGACACGCCTCTATCCCCAAAAGTGTGAGGTAGCTCCAACCTAATAGACACCGATATAGAAGAGTCATAACAGAACAGACAGTCACCCTACATCACATGTAGGGATGGGTACCTTTCACCTTTGAATCGATACGATACGATACTTGATACCTGGGAATCGATACGATACCAGAAACGGTACCTATTTCGATACTTTTTAAATTATGTATTATATATTTTACACATCATAGCAATGGTTTGCTTGAATCATATCTTAAATTATATAATGTATGATGACTGTATCTTTATGGTGACTGATATTATCTTAAAATACAGTAGGCCTATCTCAGTTTGAACATTTTTATTTATTATGAATAATGAATATCTAACTAGCCTTTTAATCACTTATTAGCAATAAAAATATTAGATAATACTGATGGTTGGTAAATTGTTTTTACAAGGAAAAATTAGTTACCTTATGCTATGGCCACTGTTGCCAACTTGGCGCATTTGTCTCTATATTTACATTTTTTTCCCAGACCTCCGGTGATCCTCTGTGGCTAAACTGCAGAATAAACAGTGGGCCCCGCTATGAAAATGATTGAAAACCACTCTAGTGCTTTCTGCAAGTGCCACTAGTGCATTTTGGATTTTGGAAGTTGGCAACACTGGCTATGGCACGCAGCAGGGAAGATAGAGGGGGGAGGGGCCATAGACTGCGCACAGTGAAAAGGGGAAAGAAAAAGTTTAGTTCACAAATGATAGCATTTAATCGTTGCATGAGGATTTAATTGGACTTCCTGCCTACATCCATGGAGAATATGCTTAGGATTTGTCACTTTTTTGAGGAAATTACTTTTAAAAGCCACGATTGGACAAGAGAGGACTAGACATTACGACATCAGGTAGGAGGCGTGGACAGAGCTAGTGTGTGTGTGTATGTGTGTGTCTCTCTCCGTCTCTCTCTCTCTCTCTCTCTCTCTCTCTCTCTCTCCTCTCTCTCTCTCTCTCTCTCTCTCTCTCTCTCTCTCTCTCTCTCTCTCCCTCTCTCTCTCTGCGCGCGGCGAACGGAGTTGGGCGCGCGCACACACATACATACACACACATACATACGGAGGGGATGATGCATTCATGCATTTCTGATCAGCAGAACATTTCCATGCAGAGTGGAAGTTTTTGCAAAGCACTAAATGTTTGTCTAGTTTAGTCAACAAAAACCATGCGGTCTTTGTAATTAGTCAACCAGGACAGCTGTTTTATCTCGTCAGCGTCAGTCCTTCTGCTCGCTCTTTGAAGTGAAGCGGCACAGAATGACAGTATAAAGTATCGAAACGAGGCACCGTTCATTTTGAAGTGAATCGATCCCACTAGGTACCGCTATGTCCCAATCGATACCAGTATCGGTATCGCTCACGGTACCCAAGCCTAATCGTGGGTGTGTGCACGAAACGAACATGTGTCAAAGTCAAGGCCCGGGGGCCAAATCAGGCCCGTGAATGAATTATCTTCGGCCCGCGGGATGATATTGAATTAGTATTGGTACTGGCCCTCTGGTATATTTGCACACACCATAATAAGAAATGAATGCAACTAACTCAGTCTCAACTCAGTCTTATTTAGCTTTAACATATTTTGACCTGATTGTACAAAATGTTCACTCCGAAAGAACATATAATATTCAAATTTGCATGTTTTTTTTTACATTTTTCCCGAAAAATAGCAGGTGTTCACGTCTCATAGCGCGCCACAGAGTGGCGCGCTATGAGACGTGAACGCCTGCTATTTTTCAAGTTTTAAGTTTTATTGAAAAAAAAGCAGTTTATGTCATCGTAAAACCGGTGTTGAAACACAGACCGGTGTCTCCGGCCCTCGACTTGTACTAATTTTTCTATTTTGGCCCACTCTGTGTTTGGGTTTGACACCCCTGCCCTACATGTTTTGAGGGCCCTGTCTGTGCGCTGCAGGTGATCTGTGGTTGTTGATTGCAGTGTAAACGACCGGGGAAACACGGATGTCAGTCTCGGATTAAACGACGAACCGCGGTGCACACGCGTGTGCCGGGTGTCAAGTGTGTCTAAGGTACATGTGTCTCTAAGGGCCTGTCTAGTGAGAGGGAGTGCTGCTTTGATTAAAATAATATGGAACAGCCAGAGGGTGATATCTGGCACAGATATACCCCTATCCCACCACCGTACCACCACCATATCACCCTACCCTACCCCACCCCTCCATCTATCTCCACCGTGCACCGTACCACCCCCCATCCCACCCCTCCACCATACCACCACCGTACCACCACCGTACCACCCCCCATCCCACCCCTCCATCTATCTCCACCGTACCACCACCGTACCACCACCGTACCACCCCCATCCCACCCCTCCATCTATCTCCACCGTGCACCGTACCACCCCCCATCCCACCCCTCCACCATACCACCACCGTACCACCACCGTACCACCCCACATCCCACCCCTCCATCTATCTCCCTCTCACTGCCAGCTGTCAATTACAGACGTCAGTCTGCTAAAGACCCGGGTTAGAGACAGGGGTGGATGTAACATTTCTCAATTGAGGGGGGCAGGAGAAAATGGTATGGGTGCACCCATACCATTTTCAGTTACAGGACTTTTATTAGTCAAGTAAAGCATCAATAATAACATCAGTTGTTGTTGAAGTTGCAACAGACACGCAGCATGCATAAAGCTAAAGGTCTGACTCAGAGAGTTTTCTGTTTTCAATGATGAAATGCTGTTGGTTTAGTGGTGACACAGCTGTAGTTAGTTAGTAGCAGTAGTAGTGTTTCATAATGAATTGATATCTGGGGTTGTTTTGCATGGCGTTGTGTTTGGTGCAGGGGCAGACTCATGGGCATACATTTAGGGGGGCATCCCCCCCCCCCCCCCCGCCCATGCCTAGATAGATCCGCCCCTGCCACCCGTCAGTGTGCTAATGACGCGTGTTAGAGAGCCAGCAGTGCAGACGTGCATCTGTCAGTCGTAGCGTTGACACATACCGTAATCTCTCTATTCATATCACAGATGCTTTTGGCCAAAGATCTGGCATCCTCCTGTGCCGTTTGATGATTATATTTCCTGTCTGTGTGTATGTATGTGGGCGTAAGTCAGGGGTCCGGGGACCACCAGTGGTCCCTGAGAGAGGGTTCCAGGTGGTCCCCAGCTAAGTTGTTTAACCAGATGTAACTCTTGAGAACGTAAAAAATGAAACCAAATGGACCCTGGCGGGTCCATTTGGTTTCATTTTTACACTCTCAAGAGTTAAAATATTCATCATGTGAATTAGTCTGAATGTACACAACTAGAAGAGTAATGGTCATGGAGAGAAACAAAAGAAATCTTTAGTGTTTGGGGTCTGTGGGGCTAAAATGTCCTCAAATGGTGGTCCGTGGCTCAAATGCTGAATAGATGATGGTGGGCCCTGGGATGAATGAGGTTGAAAAAACCCTGGCGTAAAAAGTAAAAGTACATCATTTGAAATTGGACTGTAATAAAAGTATCTGCAGAAAGATATTTCTGCAGATACTTTCTGCACTCATTATGCCGAAAGTTCCATTTCAACTTTTCAAAGGTATGTAAATATATATATATATATATATTTTTAGAAAATATCAGATGCTCTGTAGGAGCTCACAATGTGCCGCATTATCCTGATTATCAGACTGAGTCTAAGGCCCCGGCTACACGAGGAAAATATCCGTTCTTTTTCTCCTCCGTTGAAAAAAAAAATCCTGTCCACACCACAAAGATATCCGTGTCCACACGTAAACCCAAAACGGACATTTGGGGCTCCAACACGTATGCCAAGCCAGTAGGTGGCGATAAGAAATATTTGGCACAACACAGAAATGGCTGGTGTTAGCTGGTTTCCATGGTTACCCAAATACAAATTTCACGTAACCTGGTAGTAGTACTAGTAGGGGACTATGAGTTATTGAAGTGAATTGAATATTGGCGGTCTATGGAGGAAATGTGAACTGTATACAGTTCACATTAATTAATTCACAGGAAGGGTATAAAGTTTTGTACATATATTACAGAAATTATGGGCAGGTAAACTTCCATAGGTATACCCTTCCTGTGAATTAAAAAACAATAAAGGTCCGCTCCACAATTCCTACCACGATGCGCTATGGGGAAAAAGTCTGGGATTCCGGGAGGTAGACTTCTTTAATGTAACATCCAGTAGAATAGTTACGACATTGGGGGTCGGAAACTGAGCGCTCGCGCTGTTCAATGCAGCCTGAATAGGGACACCTCGGAAGTTGTTTGGTCACGTCATGAGCTGATAAGTATGAGACGTCATCGTTTTCGTTTCACGTGTCTACACGGCTACGCTGCTCCGGATATTTTCGAATATCTTCACTTATTTATCCGTTTGCCCAAAACTCCGTTTGAGTGACGTAAACGCTGTTTGCGTGTAGTGGAACGGCCCAAACGCAGGAATATTCTGCGTTTGGCAAAAGATCCGGAGTCGTGTAGCGGGGGCCTTAAACTGTCCCGCTGTCTGTGAGATTTAAAGGGGGGGGGGGGGGGGGGGGGGGAGTTTGGTTCATACCAAACAAACCAGAGGTTGTTGTGTCAATCATGTTGCTAATGGGCTAGCCTGTTTGCTAACCACACAAACGCAGCGCTTATCGCAATTGGAAATCATTACGAGTAATATCGTTGGGTCTATAAAAAATACCGAATACCGAATATCGTCAAATACAAACATTATACTGTATTCCAGTGGTTTTCAACCAGTGGTCCGAGGACCACCAGTGGTCCTTGAGAGGATTCCAGGTGGTCCCCAGCTAAGTTGATTTAACCAGATGTAACTCTTGAGAACGTAAAAATGAAACCAAATGGACCCTTGCGGGGTCCAATTGGTTTCATTTTTACACTCTCAAGAGTTAAAATATTCATCATGTGAATTAGCCCCAAGTCTACACTACTAGAAGATTAATGGTCATGGACAGAAGCAAAAATAAATCTTTAATTTTGGGATCTGTGGGATCAATTCTGAGAAGGGTGGAACGTGTCCAACTCTGATTGCACGCCATCTAGTGGCCAATACCGGTAATATCGAATATCGAGCTTATTAACACGTTATCAATACCGATATTAGAAAAATCAATACCGCCAAAGACTACACGGGACAGTTTTATAAGTTTCTACATTAATATTTAGCTATTTGATGTTCATTTTAGGCCTCCTGCCCCCCCCCCCCCCATAAAAACCCATTATAACTTAAAACTCCATTTTAACCATGACAGATTATTCTAAAACAACCCATCTCTTTTTCTGGTGACTGATATTGTCCTCCTAATACGTGAGAGGGCCGTGGAATTTCATTTACAGTTTTTATTTATTTTTTAAAATATTGTTTTGTAAAAATGTAGCCGCATCCATATTTCAGCATGCCCACCCAAATGAATAAAACAATTTTTTAAGAATAAATTAAAACTGTAAAATGAAATTTAATGGCCCTCTCATGTATTAGGACATATCAGTCACCAGAAAAAAAGATGGGTTGTTTTCAAATAATCTGATATGGTTAAAATGGAGTTTTAAGTTATAATGGGTTTGTAAAGGAAGGAGGGCCATGCGCTAAAATGAACATCAAATATCTAAATAGTGAAATGTAGTAACTTATAAATCACATGAGACTGAGTCTCCTCACCCCCCCCCCCCCCCCCCCCCCCCCCCCCCTACACACACACACACACACACACGCCTCCCATTGATTGAATTGAATAAATTGATTGAATGCCTAAATTGTTGTTGTTGTTCCAGACACTGGCAGCAGGTTGGTCAGGAGCTACACAGACCCTTTGAGCAAACCCTGACTCTGGAGAGTCTGATGGCTCTGGGATTGGACCAGCACACTGAGACCATTCATCACATCTCTACCTCCGCTAGCAAGGAGCTGACTATAGAACAGGTAATAATAATAATATTAATAATGATAATATCACATCTCTACCTCCGCTAGCAAGGAGCTGACTATAGAACAGGTAATAATAATATTAATAATGATAATATCACATCTCTAGCTCCGCTAGCAAGGAGCTGACTATAGAACAGGTAATAATAATATTATTAATAATGATAATATCACATCTCTACCTCCGCTAGCAAGGAGCTGACTATAGAACAGGTAATAATAATATTAATAATATTAATAATGATAATATCACATCTCTACCTCCGCTAGCAAGGAGCTGACTATAGAACAGGTAATAATAATATTATTAATAATGATAATATCACATCTCTACCTCCGCTAGCAAGGAGCTGACTATAGAACAGGTAATAATAATATTAATAATGATAATATCACATCTCTACCTCTGCTAGCAAGGAGCTGACTATAGAACAGGTAATAATAAGATTAATAATGATAATATCACATCTCTACCTCTGCTAGCAAGGAGCTGACTATAGAACAGGTAATAATAATATTAATAATGATAATATCACATCTCTACCTCTGCTAGCAAGGAGCTGACTATAGAACAGGTAATAATAATATTATTAATAATGATAATATCACATCTCTACCTCTGCTAGCAAGGAGCTGACTATAGAACAGGTAATAATAATATTATTAATAATGATAATATCACATCTCTACCTCCGCTAGCAAGGAGCTGACTATAGAACAGGTAATAATAATATTATTAATAATGATAATATCACATCTCTACCTCCGCTAGCAAGGAGCTGACTATAGAACAGGTAATAATAATATTATTAATTATGATAATATCACATATCTACCTCCGCTAGCAAGGAGCTGACTATAGAACAGGTAATAATAATATTATTAATTATGATAATATCACATCTCTACCTCCGCTAGCAAGGAGCTGACTATAGAACAGGTAATAATAATATTATTAATTATGATAATATCACATATCTACCTCCGCTAGCAAGGAGCTGACTATAGAACAGGTAATAATAATATTAATAATGATAATATCACATCTCTACCTCCGCTAGCAAGGAGCTGACTATAGAACAGGTAATAATTATAATAATATCACATCTCTACCTCTGCTAGCAAGGAGCTGACTATAGAACAGGTAATAATAAGATTAATAATGATAATATCACACAGGGCCGTTGCTAGCCATTTGGGGGCCCAACGCACAAATCCTTTCTGGTGCCCCCTCCCAACAAAAATGACAAAACGTTGTATTTGTCAGTGCATAATATAAAAATGTTGTAGCCCTACATAATTGGATTTTTTTTTAAAAAAAGTTTCATATTACAGTTTCACCAACAGATGTCGCCCTTTGTCCTGAAATGCAGCGTCATACAAAGCAAACTGTCTAATCTGATAATACTTTGCTGCATCGCTGAGTCTGACCTATTACCAAAGGGTACGTATCCTCTCGTCTTGATAGTATTTATGAAGTAGTATGATTAAACTTTGAACCGGTAAATACAATGAACACGCAGTCAAACAGCCATAAACAACATTGTAATGAAGTGTGCCCCGAACACTTCGAGCCGAAGCGTCTGTATGAGAGATGGAATCAGTGTTGCCAACTGCCAAAATGCACTAGTGGCACTTCCAAAATGCACTAGAATGCGCTAGAATAGATGCTTGTCTGAAGGGAAAATGACCATACATTCTCTAGACTTGGGGCTAATTCACATGAATATTTTAACTCTTGACATGACATGATGAATATTTTAACTCTTGACCAAACCATTTGGTTTCATTTTTACGCTCTCAAATAGTTACATCTGGGAACTGTCCATCATTTAGCCTGGGGACCACTGCTTGAAAACCACTGTCATTAGGAGGAAAAATGGTGAAATTGAATCTCTGGTCAACCAATTTCACCCCAACTCACCAGCAAAAAAGCACTAGATTTTCAGCCAGGAGTTTTTCCACTAATTTTGGCGCTACAGGGGGGTCTGGAAAAAATATATATATAGTGGCAAATCATTGGTCATTGCACCAAGTTGGCAACACTGGATGGAAGTGAAATACAGCGACATGAGAGAAGGGAAATCAAATGCGGTCCTCAGGATTGCTAACGTTATCTGAACACTGTCGAGTGAGTGTATGGTGCTTTTAGTAGTCCATTCTCCTCCACAACGTAAACAATAATGAACTTTTAACATTGGTTAGTTACCGGCAAACGGTGACAGAGCTTCATCACGTTTCTTCTTCTTTTTCCTTTTCTCGGCTCCCGACTCTTGTCGGCGTTTCGAGGCCATGTTCGAACAGGTGTAGAAAATTGCAAGGAGGAGGAGGAGGAGGCGAGGGGCCGAGGGGGTGGTGGTGTGTGTGTGTCTGTGTGTGTGGCGGGGGGGGGGGGGCACCATGTCTCTGGACTGGAGAGGGGCACAGAGAAGATTCAATCTTTATCTGTGGAAAGGTTTTAAAAATTGTGCCCTGCCGGTCACGTGGGGCCCTACGCTCTGTGCGTTATGAGCGTTGCCCTGGCGACGGCCCTGATATCACATCTCTACCTCTGCTAGCAAGGAGCTGACTATAGAACAGGTAATAATAATATTAATAATGATAATATCACATCTCTACCTCCGCTAGCAAGGAGCTGACTATAGAACAGGTAATAATTATAATAATATCACATCTCTACCTCCGCTAGCAAGGAGCTGACTATAGAACAGGTAATAATAATATTAATAATGATAATATCACATCTCTACCTCTGCTAGCAAGGAGCTGACTATAGAACAGGTAATAATAATATTAATAATGATAATATCACATCTCTACCTCTGCTAGCAAGGAGCTGACTATAGAACAGGTAATAATAAGATTAATAATGATAATATCACATCTCTACCTCTGCTAGCAAGGAGCTGACTATAGAACAGGTAATAATAAGATTAATAATGATAATATCACATCTCTACCTCTGCTAGCAAGGAGCTGACTATAGAACAGGTAATAATAAGATTAATAATGATAATATCACATCTCTACCTCTGCTAGCAAGGAGCTGACTATAGAACAGGTAATAATAATATTATTAATTATGATAATATCACATATCTACCTCCGCTAGCAAGGAGCTGACTATAGAACAGGTAATAATAATATTATTAATAATGATAATATCACATCTCTACCTCCGCTAGCAAGGAGCTGACTATAGAACAGGTAATAATTATAATAATATCACATCTCTACCTCTGCTAGCAAGGAGCTGACTATAGAACAGGTAATAATAATATTAATAATGATAATATCACATCTCTACCTCTGCTAGCAAGGAGCTGACTATAGAACAGGTAATAATAATATTAATAATGATAATATCACATCTCTACCTCTGCTAGCAAGGAGCTGACTATAGAACAGGTAATAATAAGATTAATAATGATAATATCACATCTCTACCTCTGCTAGCAAGGAGCTGACTATAGAACAGGTAATAATAAGATTAATAATGATAATATCACATCTCTACCTCCGCTAGCAAGGAGCTGACTATAGAACAGGTAATAATAATATTATTAATAATAATATCACATCTATACCTCCGCTAGCAAGGAGCTGACTATAGAACAGGTAATAATAATGATAATGGTTGATTGGAGTTAAAGACGGAGTGCCATGATTTCTTTCTACCCTAAAACATGATCATCAGGTATTAATGGTATATGATTTTTTTCCCCAAAACGTGTACAGTGTTTGTTAAACTGTCATTTTTATGATTCCACCCTCCCAGTTCATTAAGTTTGCCTGGTTTGCCTGGTGGGTGGTGATGGGTGGAGATTCACCTGAACTGAAGCCACACCCACAGCTTTAGTTGTATGATAGAGGGGGAGGAGTTAGGGGAGGGGCTGAACACGTGATGTCACTATATTGAAGTTTTTTTTTTTTTTCATTGGTACGTTTGACTGTAAAGGTTCAGCCCCCAGGAAGAAAGCCTAAATACAAAGGGAAGACATCACTGCACATAAAAACACAACAAGGGGTCTATTTACATACTTCTTATTATTTATAAACATGTACGAAATTGGATTGCGATGAAGCCGCACCCATACCATTTTCAGTTACAGGTCTTTTATTAGTCAAGTAAAGCATCAATAATAACATCAGTTGTTGTTGAATTTGCAACAGACACGCAGCATGCATAAAGCTAAAGGTCTGACTCAGAGTTTTCTGTTTTCAATGATGAAATGCTGTTGGTTTAGTGGTGACACAGCTGTAGTTAGTTAGTAGCAGTAGTAGTGTTTCACATTTTAAATAGAAGCACTTTAATGTGAAATATCTTGGGTTGTTTTGCATGGCATCATGTTTGGTGGGGCAGACTGGGTATTTAGGGGGGGCCTAGATCCGCCCCTTCATAGTAGAATGTTGAAAATGGGTGGACTTTCCATTTAAAAGAACAAAAAAAAAAATCCCTCTCCCACCATCAAGTGGATCACACATTTCTTCACCTCTCCTGGACCCCCTCCAAACACACACGCACGCACGCACGCACGCACACACACACACACACACACACACACACACACACACACACACACATCCCCCCAGGCCTTTCACCAGGTCATCACCATAGTGTTCACATTCTCCATGGCTAAGTTATTCATTTGACCCCTAG
>CM076969.1:58849129-58851629 GCA_039105355.1 Benthosema pterotum
TGGATGGAATTGTGGACAAAAGCAAAAAGAAATCTTTAGTTTTTGGGGTCTGTGGGGCTAAAATGTCATCAAATGGTGGTCCTCCGTGGTTCAGATGATGAATAAATAGTGGTCCCTGGTATGAAAAAGGTTGTAAACCCCTGTCATATAGTGTTGCTGTTGTCCTGAGAATCCTTTGTTCCCTCAGTGCAGCTCCAAATGCTGATCGATGATTCCTGTTTTGTCTTGTTCTGTCTCTGTGTGATATCGCTTTGTTTTGCCTTTCCTTGAGCTCTCTCTCTCTCGTACACACACACACACCACACACACACACACACACACACACACACACACACACACACACACACACCACACCACACACACACACACACCACACACACGTGCACGCCAGGACCAGATGTAACATTTCCCAATTGGGGAGGAAATACATACCAAAAATGGTATGGGTGTGGCTTCATCGTACCCATACCATTTTCATTTGCAGGACATTTATTAGTCAAGTAAAGCATCAATAATAACATCAGTTGTTGTTGAAGTTGCCACAGACACGCAGCATGCATAAAGCTAAAGGTCTGACTCAGAGAGTTTTCTGTTTTCAATGATGAAATGCTGTTGGTTTAGTGGTGACACAGCTGTAGTTAGTTAGTAGCAGTAGTAGTGTTTCATAATCATTTTAAATGTAAGCACTGTTTTTGAACTTTGGGTTGTTTTGAATTTTGAACAGTGGAATTACGCAGTAGATTCTGGAACCCACACTGAAGTGCCCAAAGCCCAGGATGGACTGAAAACGGAAGAGAAGAGAGGAGAGGAGAGGAGAATAGAGGAGAGGAGAGGAGAGGAGAGGAGAGGAGAGGAGAGGAGATAGAGGAGAGGAGAATAGAGGAGAGGAGAATAGAGGAGAGGAGAATAGAGGAGAATAGAGGAGAATAGAGGAGAGGAGAGGAGAGGAGATAGAGGAGAGGAGAGGAGAATAGAGGAGAGGAGAATAGAGGAGAGGAGAATAGAGGAGAATAGAGGAGAGGAGAATAGAGGAGAGGAGAGGGAATAGAGGAGAGGAGAATAGAGGAGAGGAGAGGAGAATAGGGAGAGGAGAATAGAGGAGGGAGAGGAGAGGAGAGGAGAGGAGAGGAGAATAGAGGAGAGGAGAGGAGAATAGAGGAGAGGAGAGGAGAATAGAGGAGAATAGAGGAGTGGAGAGGAGAGGAGAGGAGAGGAGAGGAGAGGAGAGGAGAGGAGAGGAGAATAGAGGAGAGGAGAATAGAGGAGAGGAGAATAGAGGAGAGGAGAATAGAGGAGAATAGAGGAGAGGAGAGGAGAATAGAGGAGAGGAGAATAGAGGAGAATAGAGGAGAGGAGAGGAGAATAGAGGAGAGGAGAATAGAGGAGAGGAGAGGAGAATAGAGGAGAGGAGAATAGAGGAGAGGAGAGGAGAATAGAGGAGAATAGAGGAGAGGAGAATAGAGGAGAGGAGAGGAGAATAGAGGAGAGGAGAATAGAGGAGAGGAGAGGAGAGGAGAAGAGAATAGAGGAGAGGAGAATAGAGGAGAGGAGAATAGAGGAGAGGAGAGGAGAGGAGAATAGAGGAGAGGAGAATAGAGGAGAGGAGAGGAGAATAGAGGAGAGGAGAGGAGAGGAGAATAGAGGAGAGGAGAATAGAGGAGAGGAGAATAGAGGAGAGGAGAGGAGAAGAGAATAGAGGAGAGGAGAGGAGAAGAGAGGAGAGGAGAGGAGAATAGAGGAGAGGAGAATAGAGGAGAGGAGAGGAGAATAGAGGAGAGGAGAGGAGAATAGAGGAGAGGAGAGGAGAGGAGAATAGAGGAGAATAGAGGAGAGGAGAATAAGAGGAGAATAGAGGAGAGGAGAATAGAGGAGAGGAGAATAGAGGAGAGGAGAGGAGAGGAGAGGAGAGGAGAGGAGAGGAGAATAGAGGAGAGGAGAAAGGAGGAAGAGGAGAGGAGAGGAGAGGAGAATAGAGGAGGGAGAGGAGAGGAGAGGAGAATAGAGGAGAGGAGAATAGAGGAGAATAGAGGAGAGGAGAGAATAGAGGAGAGGAGAATAGAGGAGAATAGAGGAGAGGAGAATAGAGGAGAGGAGATAGAGGAGAGGAGAATAGAGGAGAATAGAGGAGAATAGAGGAGAGGAGAATAGAGGAGAGGAGAGGAGAAAGAGGAGAGGAGAATAGAGGGATAGAGGAGAGGAGAATAGAGGAGAGGAGAGGGAATAGAGGAGAGGAGATAGAGGAGAGGAGAGGAGAATAGAGGAGAGGAGAAGAATAGAGGAGAGGAGAGGAGAGGAGAAAATAGAGGAGAGGAGAGGAGAGAATAGAGGAGAGGAGAGGAGAATGAGGAGAATAGAGGAGTGGAGAGGAGAGGGGAGAGGAGAGGAGAGGAGAGGAGAGGAGAGGAGAATAGAGGAGAGGAGAATAGAGGAGAGGAGATAGAGGAGAGGAGAATAGAGGAGAGGAGAGAGAATAGAGGAGAGGAGAATAGAGGAGAATAGA
>CM076969.1:58854129-58867182 GCA_039105355.1 Benthosema pterotum
GGAGAGGAGAATAGAGGAGAATAGAGGAGAGGAGAGGAGAGGAGAGGAGAGGAGAATAGAGGAGAGGAGAGGAGAGGAGAGGAGAGGAGAGGAGAATAGAGGAGAATAGAGGAGAGGAGAGGAGAGGAGAGGAGAGGAGAGGAGAGGAGAGGAGAATAGAGGAGAATAGAGGAGAATAGAGGAGAATAGAGGAGAATAGAGGAGAGGAGAGGAGAGGAGAGGAGAGGAGAGGAGAATAGAGGAGAGGAGAAAGAGAATAGAGGAGAGGAATAGAGGAGAATAGAGGAGAATAGAGGGGAATAGAGGAGAGGAGAGGAGAGGAGAGGAGAGGGAGAGGAGAGGAGAGGAGAATAGAGGAGAATAGAGGAGAGGAGAGGAGAGGAGAGGAGAGGAGAATAGAGGAGAATAGAGGAGAGGAGAGGAGAGGAGAGGAGAGGAGAGGAGAATAGAGGAGAGGAGAGGAGAGGAGAGGAGAGGAGAATAGAGGAGAGGAGAGGAGAGGAGAGGAGAGGAGATAGAGGAGAATAGAGGAGAATAGAGGAGAATAGAGGAGAGGAGAGGAGAGGAGAATAGAGGAGAATAACAGAGAGAAGTGAGAGAACAGAATATTCTCTCAGTATCAGACAATGTCATATAATATATCATGACCTTTTAGTTCAGCTAACAATAATGGAACAGAAATATTGTCCACATTCAACTGATTTTATGCAAGTCATGGCTGCTGGGTGGTTTAGCCTTATGGCTGATTCACTGAGCTGCAAAAGGTCTTATGATGCATTATAGCACCCATCATGAACCTTTATAATCATCTATGACAACTTATCACACAATATCTATTTAGCAAGAAGTAAAAAACAAACAAACACACAAAAAACGTCTTTGTCCACGGCGGCATAATTGTCTTTATGTGGATCATTTTCCAAAAGTTTGAGCAAAATGAATGGAGAATGCATTTCTGGAACAAGGTCAGTTCTATCCTTGCCTTAAATCAGGGGTTTTCAACAGGTGGTCCAGGGACCACCAGTGGTCCCTGAGAGGGTTCCAGGTGGTCCCCAGGCTAAATGATGGAAAGGTGCTTAACCAGATGTAACTCTTGAGAGTGTAAAAATGAAACCAAATGGACCCTTGCGGGTCCATTTGGTTTCATTTTCACACTCTCAAGAGTTAAAATATTCATCATCTGAATTAACACCACTTAATTAAGAAGTTGACACTGTTTTGTTGGCAAAATCCAGCCTGGAATTGTGGACAAAATCAAAAGAATTCTTTAATTTTAGATAACCCTAACCCTTGGGTGTGAAAATGTAATCTAATGGTGGTCCGTGGCTGCTCAAATGCTGAATAAATGGTGTTCCCTGGAGTCAAAAAAGGTTGAAAACCCCTACCTTAAATGTACAAAACGCACAGATGAAAGACACTTCCAGTAGCGTACTGTTTTGCACAGTGCTGGATTAAACAAAATCCTAAATAACTGGGGTAGAAGGAAGAAAAAAATGCACACAATGTCCACCTTGCTTACAGGTCTGTATAACTGAGAATGTGCTCAAATCCATTTGGTTCTGTTACACTCAGTTCTATAATATAATTTGGGTCATTGATAATAAAAGGTTCTGAGAACCAAGTACACTATGAAACAGAACATTAATGACTGAGTACACGCAGGCCCTGTAATCTCTTTCAATATGACTGCTGTGCATTGGAGCATGTTGTGTTTGACTCAGTTCCAGATACATATTATTGTAATGTTAAAACCATTCACAGGTGATGGATGTGTGTGGGATGTCTTTGCTTTCAACAGCAAGGCAATACAGATACATTAACACAGGGGTTTTCAACAGGTGGTCCGGGGACCACCAGTGGTCCTTGAGAGGGTTCCAGGTGGTCCCCCAGGCTAAGTGATGGAAAGTTGGGTAACCAGATGTAACTCTTGAGAATGTAAAAATGAAACCAAATGGACCCTCGCGGGTCCATTTGGTTTGATTTTTACACCCTCAAGAGTTAAAATATTCATCATGTGAATTAGCCCAACTTAGTCTACACAACTAGAGAATGTAGAAGATTAATGTTCATTTTGATCTGTATGTTCCAGGCGAGCATCTAGCACGTTCTAGTGCATTTTGGAAGTGCCACTAGTGCATTTTGGATCTTGTCCATCCAGGCCACTAGGTGGCGCAGGCCACTGGGAAAACTCCCTGTACTCCAGATGGGCAATCCGCCCCTGAGTGTAATTTCTGTGTGAAGTGAAGAGTCCTCAGAGTGTTGCAGTATGAACTAACGCAGTGGTTTTCAACCTTTTTTGAGGGACCACCATTTATTCAGCAATTGAGCCACGGACCAGCCCTTGATGACATTTTAGCCCCACAGACCCCTAAAGACTAAAGATTTCTTTTACTTTCGTCAATCTTCTAGTTGTGTAGACTTGGGGCTAACTAAGATGGTGAATATTTTAACTCTTGAGAGCGTAAAAATGAAACCAAATGGACCCGCAAGGGTCCATTTGGTTTCATTTTTACGCTCTCAAGAGTTACATCTGAGTTACATCTGGTTAACCAGCTTAGCTGGGGACCATCTGGAACCCTCTCAGGGACCACTGGTGGTCCCTGAACTAACAGACAGGATATGAATGATGGTAGAGGGTCGGTGAGGAGCAGGCCTCGGGGAGAGATCTGTGATGATGGAACAGAGACTCCCATCGCTCCTGCGCTGTCAATCTGAAACGCTGCCTATTTTTAGTGTCCCCTATTTTTAGTATCACTGCTACTCCAAAAAGTAGCCTTAATAACTCAACAATAGAAGTATTCTGTTAGGGCGAGAGTAGCCTGGCTTGACCTGAAATGATTTTGGCCTGGGGTGCGAGGCGGGGTGCCGTGAGATTTTAGACGGCAGATGAGCTGATCTGATTGGATCTCACCAACGTGTCGCCATCCCCGGCCCCTCGTGTTTTTATTAAACATTTTCGAAAAGTCTATGAGCAAAATGAATGGGGAATCCACTTCTGGAACAGGGGTGGTGACGTCACTGCACAGGTCTATAGAGCAGCAGCATAGAAACTGGGGAGTTACCGGTTCGATCCCCCAGGGCTCCCATGGAGTGTCCTTGAGCAAGACACTGGGCCCCTAAATGCTCCTGATGTGCCTGTTGGGGCCTTGCATGGTTGTGTGTGTGTATGTTTTGTAATAACCATCAAACTAAAGGTCTTTCCAGCCGGCAACGATAAACGCCCGCCTAAACGCGGCGATTCTCGATTCTCTCTGCAGTGCCGAGTCCGACATAAAGAAAATCACCCGTCGATTAACGCCAGGCGTTTCAAAAGGCTCACTGGATTGAGCTTTCAGAAACATTGCGCGCGTGTGAACGAAACGAACACTCACACAACAAAAATCACTGGACGCTGCGTGATTAGCCTCGACACCCAGGCTTTCATTTTCGTCCGCCTTTCGCGAAAACGGAACGCCTGGACTAACGCGCGTTGGAAAGTGGCCTTGAGGGGGGAGTCAACCTTCCGGGGTGGGCGTCGCTCTAAATGATGTGACGTAGAACAGAGGGAGGAGTCAACCTTCCGGGGTGGGCGTGGCTCTAAATGATGTGACGTAGAACAGAGGGAGGAGTCAACCTTCCGGGGTGGGCGTGGCTCTAAATGATGTGACGTAGAACAGCAGTGGACGGGCGTGGGAGGGGCCGGGGATGACGACACGTTAGTGAGATCAAATCAGAGCGCAGCACTTCCACCGTGTGGATCCCACGACACCCCTGCCCCCCAAGGCCAAAATCATTGAGGGCTAGACCAGGCTACTGCGTGATCAACGACCAACGCTACAATCTCTCTTTATCGCAGGGCGTTTTCTGAGCACATAACGAATGCACCATTTATTACTCGCCTTCTGTAAGCACCTTTACTGTTACTACAAAAAAAATCAACTTGTGTATTCTGTACAAATGTACATTTTGAAGGCAATACTTTTGTACATTTTTGACCCACTACTGGTACCTACTTTGAGCCATCCTGATCGGGTGTCAGTCTCTGCATCTCTATTCTTAGAGTCTGGGGGGTTGTGTGGGGGGTGTGGGGGGGTCCATCTGGAACGATCTATCCCTGCTGTCATCACCACTCTGTCATGATGTTACACTGTCTAGTCCTCCATCATGATACAGTGTCTCTCTCTCCAGGGACGGATGTAACATTTCCCAATTGGGGGGGGGGGGGGGGGGGGGGGAAAGAAAAGTATGGGTGCGGCTTCACCGATGAAGCCATACCCATACCATTTTTGGTTCCAGGACTTTTATTCAAGTAAAGCATTAATAATAACATCAGTTGTTGTTGAAGTTGCAACAGACACGCAGCATGCATAAAGCTAAAGGTCTGACTCAGAGAGTTTTCTGTTTTCAATGATGAAATGCTGTTGGTTTAGTGGTGTGACACAGCTGTAGTTAGTTAGTAGCAGTAGTGGTTCAAATCTTTTTTTTTTTTTTTTTTTTTTTTTTTTTATATAAGCACTTTAATTTGAAATATCTTGGGTTGTTTTACATGCCATCGTGTTTGGTGGAGCAGACTGGGCATTTAGCGGGGCCCCTAAATGCCCATGCCTAGATCCGCCTCTCTCTCTCTCTCTCTCTCTCTCTCTCTCTCTCTCTCTCTCTCTGAGTCTATGTCTCTCTCCCCGTCCATCAGAGCTGTCAGTGAATGAATCTCCCTCCCTGATAACTCTCTGTCGTCTAGCAAGTTTATGGACACCACCACCAGTAAAGTACCAATGTACATTTACTCAGAAACCATACAGTATATGTGCATTTGGCTGCTGGAGCTCCATTTAAAAAACGACATTTCAGAGACTCGCCAGAAGCAAAGATTTGAATTAAATTGCTGTCTGTGAACGGATACATTTTCACAGTGGAGCGATGTCGTACGATGTCTCCTCCGTGTCATCAGTGCCCATACATACCCTGAGTGGGGAGTTCTCCCTGTGTGTCCCCTATAGGGTAGGCAGTACCTTCACAAAACCATGCAGTAATCCTGGGCTCTAGACTGCCTCCCCCTGGCCAGCTTGGGCGCCTGATGGAGGGGACTGGAACTGGTTGGAATAACGTGTTCCTTCCACAACGCGCTACGTCAGGTAGAACATGTGAGGGTATCTACCCTAGGGGACACGGGGAGAACATGTGAGGGTATCTACCCTAGGGGACACGGGGAGAGCATGTGAGGGTATCTACCCTAGGGGACACGGGGAGAACATGTGAGGGTATCTACCCTAGGGGACACGGGGAGAACATGTGAGGGTATCTACCCTAGGGGACACGGGGAGAACATGTGAGGGTATCTACCCTAGGGGACACGGGGAGAATGTGAGGGTATCTACCCTAGGGGACACGGGGAGAACATGTGAGGGTATCTACCCTAGGGGACACGGGGAGAACATGTGAGGGTATCTACCCTAGGGGACACGGGGAGAACATGTGAGGGTATCTACCCTAGGGGACACGGGGAGGAGAACATGTGAGGGTATCTACCCTAGGGGACACAGGGAGAACATGTGAGGGTATCTACCCTAGGGGACACGGGGAGAACATGTGAGGGTATCTACCCTAGGGGACACAGAGGGGAGAACATGTGAGGGTATCTACCCTAGGGGACACAGAGGGGAGAACATGTGAGGGTATCTACCCTAGGGGACACAGAGGGGAGAACATGTGAGGGTATCTACCCTAGGGGACACAGAGGGGAGAACATGTGAGGGTATCTACCCTAGGGGACACAGAGGGGAGAAACATGTGAGGGTATCTACCCTAGGGGACACAGAGGGGAGAACATGTGAGGGTATCTACCCTAGGGGACACGGGGAGAAACATGTGAGGGTATCTACCCTAGGGGACACGAGGGAGAGAACATGTGAGGGTATCTACCCTAGGGGACACGGGGAGAACATGTGAGGGTATCTACCCTAGGGGACACGGGGGAGAACATGTGAGGGTATCTACCCTAGGGGGACACGGGGCGAACATGTGAGGGTATCTACCTAGGGGACACGGGGCGAACATGTGAGGGTATCTACCCTAGGGGACACGGGGAGAACATGTGAGGGTATCTACCTAGGGGACACGGGGGAGAACATGTGAGGGTATCTACCCTAGGGGACACGGGGAGAACATGTGAGGGTATCTACCCTATAGGGGACACGGGGAGAACATGTGAGGGTATCTACCCTATAGGGGACACGGGGAGAACATGTGAGGGTATCTACCCTATAAGGGACACGGGGAGAACATGTGAGGGTATCTACCCTATAAGGGACACGGGGAGAACATGTGAGGGTATCTACCCTAGGGGACACGGAGAGAACATGTGGGGGTATCTACCCTAGGGGACACAAGGAGAACATGTGAGGGTATCTACCCTAGGCGACACGAGGAGAACATGTGAGGGTATCTACCCTATAGGACACAGGGAGAACATGTGAGGGTATCTACTAGTGATGCGCGGGCCGGCTTTTTTTCACAACCCGCCCCAGTCCGCGCCAATTGTCCCAGCCCGTCCGCAGCAGCCCGCCCCGCAAAATTTTAATCAACGGCCCGCCCCAGCCCGCAGCCCGCAATTAAAGAAAAATGATATAATGATTAGCGCATGTTCTTGTGAGTACCCCAAGCTTTAAAATACTATAGCAGCTATATAAATGATATTGTCATGGGCTGAATAAACAAGCATGTTGTTCAGAATGGTTCTGTAATGACAGTAAAATCGACAGTCTTGGCTCTAAATAGCTATGTCTTTCTAAGACGCATGGAAAATAAATAAAAGGCGGCTGTCGGTGATGGATCGAAAATGATGAAACAAACTATGGACCGCACGAATGCCGCATCCTCCTTCATTCATTTAATCAGATGCAGACCAGCTTATATAGCCTACACTAGCAAAAATATGAACGTCTGAAGAGAACGTTGGACTTCCCTATAGTATACTGCATGGACTATTTTCTCGCGACAGATTGTCCCTGTTCTACAACTTCTTGTATATAACACGGCCACTCAGCAATGTGGAATAACTCACAACACAGGTAAAAAAAAAAAAAAAAAAAAAAAAAAAAACACCACAGCGCTCTCTCTGTCTCTGTCTCTCCCCCCATGTCCACCGAGGCTATTGATATTACAATATTACAATACATACAAAATAAGTTATATAACTTGCATCCCGTAACTTGTTGTCATGTCAGACAGCGACTAAAAAACATGCGTAGTCAACAGCGCTTCGTTTGCATTGATGAGCTGGAAACGCAGCTGCAATCAATAGTAGGCTATTAAATGCCCATACCAAATATTTGATCACCAAGCCTCAATCATCGTACCTTACGCGATGTACAAGAGTACTTTTGAGGCGCGTTCTACCTGATGTGCAGATAACATTATTATGCGATATACAAGACCACATTTGAGACGCGCTGTCAGCTTCGCTCTCTCTCTCTCTCTCTCTCTCTCTCTCTCTCCCCCTCCCTCTCGCACATACGAAACCATATGGCTTAATACTCTACTAGCTGTGCGTCCAAGCCAGTCTCCTTTGCGACGGCCGGCTGCGCTGTGCAGAAAAAGAATGGAATCAAGGGCTCCAGAATTTAATCTATTTCTACGCGCTTCAAGTTCAAGCACACGAGTTGAGCTGAATGCGCGCTCACTAGATGCTGGAATGCGCAACATGCATCTAGCAAGCAGGGAGAGGAGCGGGAATGTAAAGCGGTGAGGATGGCGTTATCCTGGCACTGTTCCACGGTGAAGTGAGGCTGTAGGTAATGCTGTACTAGGTCTGGTGTGTCCCACTCCATGAACATTCTCCGTCTTCTCAATGCAAGTTCTGGTAGTAAAAACAACTGCCCGTCATCACTAATTACCTGTCAATTTAGGCTCATATTTTCGTCTATTTCAGGGGTTTTCAACAGGTGGTCTGAGGACCACCACTGAGAGGGTAATAAAAACAAAACGAGAGCATGTGATTTCTTTGTTTTATTTTTTGCATGTGCAGCGGGGTCAGCCCGCCCCGCCCGCGGTGTGATAATTACTTAAAAATCATGAACCCGTCCGCCCGCCCCCCGCGGGGGTCCGCGGGGCCCGCCGGGTTCGGGCCGGCCCGCGCATCACTAGTATCTACCCTAGGGGACACGGGGAGAACATGTGAGGGTATCTACCCTAGGGGACACAGGGAGAACATGTGAGGGTATCTACCCTAGGGGACACGGGGAGAACATGTGAGGGTATCTACCCTAGGAGACACAGGGAGAACATGTGAGGGTATCTACCCTAGGGGACACGAGGAGAACATGTGAGGGTATATACCTAGGGACACGGGGGAGAACATGTGAGGGTATCTACCCTATGGGGACACGGGGAGAGAGCATGTGAGGGTATCTACCCTAGGGGACACGGGGGGAACATGTGAGGGTATCTACCCTAGGGGACACGGGGAGAACATGTGAGGGTATCTACCCTAGGGGACACGGGGAGAACATGTGAGGGTATCTACCCTAGGGGACACGGGGAGAACATGTGAGGGTATCTACCCTAGGGGACACGGGAAGAACATGTGAGGGTATCTACCCTAGGGGACACGGGGGGGAACATGTGGGGTATCTACCCTAGGGGACACGGGGAGAACATGTGAGGGTATCTACCCTAGGGGACACGGGGGGGAACATATGTGAGGGTATCTACCCTAGGGGACCCGGGGAGAACATGTGAGGGTATCTACCCTAGGGGACACAGGGAGAACATGTGAGGGTATCTACCCTAGGGGACACGAGGAGAACATGTGAGGGTATATACCCTAGGGGACACGGGGAGAACATGTGAGGGTATCTACCCTATGGGGACACGGGGAGAGCATGTGAGGGTATCTACCCTAGGGGACACGGGGGGAACATGTGAGGGTATCTACCCTAGGGGACACGGGGAGAACATGTGAGGGTATCTACCCTAGGGGACACGGGGAGAACATGTGAGGGTATCTACCCTAGGGGACACGGGGGGAACATGTGAGGGTATCTACCCTAGGGGACACGGGGAGAACATGTGAGGGTTATCTACCCTAGGGGACACGGGGAGAACATGTGAGGGTATCTACCCTAGGGGACATGGGGGGAACATGTGAGGGTATCTACCCTAGGGGACACGGGGAGAACATGTGAGGGTATCTACCCTAGGGGACACGGGGGGAACATGTGAGGGTATCTACCCTAGGGGACCCGGGGAGAACATGTGAGGGTATCTACCCTAGGGGACACAGGGAGAACATGTGAGGGTATCTACCCTAGGGGACACAGGGAGAACATGTGAGGGGTATCTTACCCTAGGGGAACGGGAGAGAACATGTGAGGGTATCTACCCTAGGGGACACGGGGAGAACATGTGAGGTATACCCTAGGGGACACGGGGAGAACATGTGAGGGTATCTACCCTAGAGGACACGGGGAGAACATGTGAGGGTATTTACCCTAGGGGATACGGGGAGAACATGTGAGGGTATCTACCCTAGGGGACACAGAGGGGAGAACATGTGAGGGTATCTACCCTAGGGGACACGGGGAGAACATGTGAGGGTATCTACCCTATGGGGACACGGGGAGAACATTGTGTGATGCTAATTTCTAATAAGCAGTGAAGAGCAATTACGGAGATAGGTTGTAAATGGGAGACATGGTCCTTTAAAATTAAAAAAAGAATGTTCTGTCATGGACTTTAACTTTCTCTCATCCATCATGTTTTCTATTTGTCCCCTCTCTCTCTCTGTCATATCTGACAGAGTTTAGAATCCTTTCTTTGTTTTTAACGTTTGCTGCCTGTCACCATCATATGCCACTTTCACTTTTTGACAATTAATCTTCACACAAATGATTGTAACAGTTTAATTGTGGAGAAATGAAAAAAAAAAGAAAAAAAAAATAGATTTCTGGTACTTACTTTTCCTTCAAGGCTAAATGACAAATGTAATTTGTCATGCCAGTCATTTCTGTAATGAGTGACGCTGACAGCTGCAAATTATACAACTTAATCATGTGCTGTAGTCACATTGGGGCTAACTAACGAACAATTTAAGATGTGGAAGTGGAAATAGACGAGCTTGTAGATCTGCTCTTTGCATTTTTCTATGTTTGAAAACATTAGAATTAATTAAAGGTATAGTGATAAGTGATTTCACTTAATGTTATTTTTTTTTTGGCTAATTCTTGCTACTACAAAGGGTGGTGACCATATAAGGAGTTCCCCCCTGTCCCCACTGAGACCCTGGGGTCAATAAACCCTAGCTTCAGTTTAGGGCAGGGGTTTTCAACCTTTTTGATCCCAGGGACCACCATTTATTCAGCATTTAAGCCACGGACCACCACTTGAGGACATTTTAGCCCCACAGACCCCAAAACTAAAGTCTTTTTTTGCTTCTGTCCATGACCATTAATCTTCTAGTTGTGTAGACTTGGACTAATTCACATGAGGGATATTCTAACTCTTGAGAGTGTAAAAATGAAACCAAATGGACCCACAAGGGTCCATTTGGTTTCATGTTTACGTTCTCAAGAGTTACATCTGGTTAAGCAATTTAGCTGGGGACCACCTGGAACCCTCTCAGGGACCACTGGTGGTCCCCGGTCCACCTGTTGAAAACCCCTGGTCTAGACTTCTTAATTAAGCGGTTCACATGATGAATATTTTAACTCCTCTCTTCATATTTACACTCTCAAGAGTTACATTGTTATGCTTAGCTGTGATTGGACCATAGCACTTTAGGGAGGGGCTTACACCACTGAGTGTCTCAGACTGTGATTGGATGAAACTTCCAGACAGACAGACTTCAGGCGAGGGTCAGGTAGAGAAGGGGTTTTCAACCTTTTTCATACCAGGGACCACTATTTAAGGTTCAAGGTTCTTTATTTGTCACTCCAGTGTATGTCAGGACATATACAGGGATGAAATAACAATAAGTGCAATAAGACAATAGACATTGCAATAAGAAAAAAAAAAAAAAAAAGACAAATACAAACAATTTGAGCTACGGGCCACAATTCGATGACATTTTAGCCTCACAGACCCCAAAACTAAAGATTTATTTTGCTTTTGTCCACAATTCCATCCAGGCTGGATTTGGGGAAACCAAACAGTCCAACATACAGATCAAAATGACCATTAATCTTCTACATTCTCTAGTTGTGTAGACTTGGGATAATTCACATGATGAATATTTGAAACTCTTGAGAGTGTAAAAAAAAATTACGTTCTCAAGAGTTACATCTGGTTAACCAACTTACCTGGGGACCACCTGGAACCCTCTCAGGGACCGCTGGTGGTCCCTGGACCACCTGTTGAAAACCCCTGAGGTAGAGGCCGACGGTCAGTACGGATATTTAATGTCAGCGTCTCTCTCTCTGCAGTGAGATGACTCTGTTCTGTTCTGTCTTCATCCAGCTGCTGGCTGTTCATTCTGACCGTGTTGTTCCTGTGCTGGTGGGCGAGGGGACGGTCCACCGGACAGCCAGGGCGGATCTAGGCATGGGCATGGGGGGACAATGCCCCCCTAAATGCACAGTCTGCCCCCCCAAACACGATGCCATGCAAAGCAACCCATGATATTTCAAATTAAAGTGCTTCTATTTAAAATGATGTGAAACACTACTACTGCTACTAACTAACTACAGCTGTGTCACCACTAAACCAACAGCATTTCATCATTGAAAACAGAAAACTCTCTGAGTCAGACCTTTAGCTTTATGCATGCTGCGTGTCTGTTGCAACTTCAAAAACAACTGATGTTATTATTGATGCTTTACTTGACTAATAAAAGTCCTGGAACCGAAAATGGTATGGGTGCGGCTCATGGAGCCGCCCCCATACCATTTTCTCCTGCCCCCCAATTGTTACATCTGCCCCTGCCCACCGGCCCGGCCAGGGTAGGTGGGCAAGCACTGCGTTTAGGGGGAAACTAAATCAATTCCAAATTATTACATCTCTCAATAACTGATGGCTGTGTCCGAGGCACAGGACACATGATTAATGGAGTTACTATGGAGGATATGAGTAAGACACACTGACGTTATCACTCTGCCTACACTGCCAGATAATATCTGTGTGTGTGTGTGTGTGGTGTGTGTGGTGTGTGTGTGTGTGGTGTGTGTGTGTGTGTGTGTTGTGTGTGTGTGTGTGTGTGTGTGTGTGTGTTGTGTGTGTGTGTGTGTGTGTGGTGTGTGTGTGTGTGTGGTCGGTGCGCTCACTAGAGAAGAGTTAATTGAAGCTATGTTTTTTTTTTTGTGCTGTGTGTGTGTGGGTGCATACGTGCACATGTGTGCGTGCACCTGTGCGATGTATGGTTCCGTTTCCAAGCGTCAGTGTTCCTAATCCTAAACTTTATGTGTGTTTAAATGAGAGCTACTTTCAAAATGAGCAGCTCAACAAGATCTACACATCAAACATGTGATTGTTCCATTACTGAAAATCCATTTCAAGGAACCCAGAAAGTTTGAGGTTTGAAATAGTGGTGATGCTGTTACTGACTGTTATAGTCAGTAAGAATAATGCACTTATAATGAAAAATAGAGGTGGGGAATTGACAAGGGATTCAAGATCATTAAAGCTGGGATGTTGCCTGAGTCTGATTAATCAGATGGGAGTTTTCTGAAGCTTTCTGAAGCTTCAGTCTGAAACTGTCCGCTGTCTGTGACTTTTCAAGGGGGAGGGGCTTGGTTCATACCAAACAAGCTAGAGGTGGTTGTCAATCATCTGGCTAATTCTGTCACCTTTCCAGTTCTGAGCCGCCATTGGACCATCCATTCCCGTGAAGCGAATACACCGTAGACCTGCTGGGGTTGTTTGTGTTGCTGTCCACAGTCGAGTGACTCGAGTGTTTCATCAAAGATAGAGGGAAAAAAAGCTTATGAGTCAGATGGAGAAGTGCTTTATGAATCAGGGCTTTGTGAAGTCACCAGGCATCATAATCAGAGCAGTCAGTCTTCTCTGTCTGAGTGTATAAGTGCATGTTTTGGGGACAGACTGACTGACAGGACAAAACAGTGATTTGGGGGCGGGGCGGGATCT
>CM076969.1:58867682-58925182 GCA_039105355.1 Benthosema pterotum
ATTCCTTTCTATTCTATTCCTTCCTTCCTTTGGATATACCACTGTGCTATCTGTTTCATTCAGTAGCACAAAATAGGCTTATTATGATAATAACTATAACTGAACAATATTAAATGAATATTTACTGGACAATAGAACCTACAAAACAATACAAATAACGGGACCAGCCCAACCCATCAACAAAGTGGCTCTGATTTGATGATTGATTGTGATGGCATGAATTACACAACCAATAAGGAAGCAGTAACAAAATCTTTACTTTAGCTATCAATTTATATTCTAACAAAGCCAACTACAGCTTTTTTGACTATACAGCCACTACAAAGCAGCAGCGCCATAAAAATAAAATCAAAAATATAGTTGTCAGTGTCAAACACAAAAATAGTCTTGCAAACATGACACTAGAGTAGACCATCAGAAGCCCAACTAGCAGCATTGGTTTTCCAATAGTTGTCATGTTTTTACACGTGCCTAAATAGGCCTTTTATTTATTTGCGCTAGCCTCTTTGAAAACTATATCCCAGTTGCGCGACGTCTCATCTTTGCTGGCAATGCTGTCTGCAGTGGGGGGCTTTGAAAATAATTCAGCACTTTCGGTTTCTGACCCCACAATGTCGCAACTTTTCTACTAGATGGCTTGATTCTATCCAGCGCAGATGTAAGCCTGCCCTGAGAGCAACGACAAACACCGTTCACTACGGGCAAGGGGGACACAACAGCTCGTTTTAGGCTACTAACCTTAGGCTCAGCTCAGCGTGCTGCTTTATAATAGCCATGCATCCGCCAGTATCGGGCTTTAGAAAAACTGCTACGCTGTCATTATTTACCAAACGAACGCGAAAGAATCAGGTCCTTGGTAAAAAGGCAAAAGTTTTTTTCTTTTCCCTATACGTGTGAATGTAAACACGGAGCGGTGGATAGAGAGAGAGACGCCATGACAGGATCTCGCCCGTACTGCAGCCATGGCGTCATTGCATTTCCTCAGATTGACATTCAGCGACAGAATGAACTAAACTGCGGGGGGGAGGGGGCGTGTTTCAGGGTGCAGATCCGGTTCCTCTTTGCTATTCTGTGCAAATAGCAAAGCAGTAGGCGGGCGGGCTTTAAACAGGGATCTCAGTAATGAGCAGTCAATAGTAACAGACTGTTCTCCCGCAAATGCTTTGGGCTGCCTGGTCGGAATTTGACGGGGGAACTCGCGGCGGCGCGGGCCGGCCGCATTAAATTATATTAAACGTTCATATTAAGATGGGGGCCACAAAATATCATCTCGGGGGCGGAAAATGGCCGCGGGGCGCAGTTTTTGAGCCACGCTTTACAGTTGAGGCTTGAGTACACGCTTACAGTGTCGCCCCCACTCACAGTTAACAGACTTTGTATTGAGATATGTGCCTGAAATATACCGTAATTCTGCAGTTTCAGCATTGTTGACACATATTTCAACCAATCAAATTTTAACTTCAACCTAAACACAGGGTGTGTGTACTGTAATTCCTTGAATGACACTTTCAACATGTCACCCCCCCCCCAAAAAAAAAAAAAAAAAAAAAACAAATTGCATCCGTTTTTTTGTGTGAACAGTTTACACAAACTTTTCACGGGACCATTCTCTCTAAATCGCTGTCATTAAGACATGTTGCATCGTTGACGGTGGCATTTACAAGATGATTACAGGCTGGTCGCTTATAGCCTGAATGCCAGTCATAAATTATTTTCAAAACCCGCCTTTCTTTGTAGCGTAACATGATATGCAAATGCGATCATCACCAGGGGCGGATATAACATGAGAACATGTTGGAAGGGCAAGAGAAAATGGTATGGGGAGCGGCTTCATCAAGCCGCACCCATACCATTTTCAGTTACAGGACTTTTATTAGGCAAGTATAAGCATCAATAATAACCTCAGTTGTAGTTGATGTTGCAACAGACACGCAGCATGCATAAAGCTAAAGGTCTGGCTCAGAGAGTTTTCCGTTTTCAATGATGAAATGCTGTTGGTTTAGTGGTGACACAGCTGTAGTTAGTTAGTAGCAGTAGTAGTGTTTCACATAATTTTAAATATAAGCACTAAAGGTCTCAACAGGCCGGAAAATTAAGGCCCGGCCCTAACCATCCCTAACAGTTCAGGCCCTAGGCCCGGCCCGGCCCGACTAAATGGCATAGGGTTTGGGAAAAATTTGATTTCGCCACAGATTATGGCATAGGGTTTGGGAAAAATTTGATTTCGCCACAGATTAAAAAGAAAATGGCAATCAGCACCATCTTCATATTAGGTAAATACAGAAAATAACTATTATTCTTACTATATTAAAGTAATTCAATATATATTATTTTTTCATGGGGCCCGAGGCCCTACCCGGCCCTACTGATTAGCATAGATTTTAGGCCCGACCCGGCCCTAAATGTCGGGTCAGGCCTGTTTGGGTTCGGTCCTGGTCGGGTTCGGGCAGAATTTGAGAACTCTAATAAGCACTTTAATTTGAAATATCTTGGGTTGTTTTGCGTGGCATCGTGTTTGGGTGGGGGGTGGGGCAGACTGGGTATTTAGGGGGGCATTGCCCCTCCATGCCCATGCCTAGATCCGCCCATGATCATCACGTCGCGCGGCACCATGATACAAGACGGAGGGCTGGAAAGCAGATGTTAGTATAGGCGGTGGGGAAAAAAAAGATCCTATTGATAGTTTGATACTGTAGTTGTTTATATGAAAGAGAGACAGAGATTAATGTCGCCTCTAGGAAGCCCTCGTACCGTACGGCTCTGAAGTGGGTTCGAACCAGCAGTAAATAGATCTTTCCACGCTATTCGACACATTATTATGCACCACCAGTGTGAGCTGAGTGGAACCAAGCCCATTACTAATTTTCAACAGAAAAAAATAATAAAATAAAATAAAAAAGGGGTGAGTGAATGAGAAGAAAACGAAAAAAAAGAGAAAAAAGAAAAATAAATCATCTCACACCCCGCCGCCGCTGCTGCCGCCGCCGTGCGTACATTTGCCAAGAGCCCTTTCAAACGTGAACAAAGGTGTGGATGGATGTCGCAACAAATCCAGAACATTCATTATTAACGATTTGTGGACTGAATGCGTTTTGGTGTTTTAGCTGTTGAAAAATAGCAGATCTACAAGCTCATATCGCGCCACCGAGTGACGCGATATGAGCTTGTAGTTCTGCTATTTTTGAAAATTTTGTGAAAATGTGGTGCAAATACATTATTTTGGAAGCAAACATTTTTAACTCAAATCTTTGCTTCTGGGGGATCCCTAGAACAACATGTTTTCAGATGGGGGGGTCTGCAGCCAAATATGGATAATTCTGGTGGTCCTTGGCTTGAAATATGTTAGCATCACTGACACAGGAACACAATCTAGTGTCAGAAAATTGATTCTAGCATGTGAAGCTAGATTCTATTGTCAAAAAGTAGATCCTAGCATCAGAAACTATATATATTTTTTTTTTCAAAAGTGTCAATAACTAGAATCTAGTGTCGGAAAATACTGTAGAAACTAGTATAGCGTCAAAAGCTAGAATGTTGCTGCAGCTATGATCTGATGTAAGGATTAAGGAACTACTGTATAATCTGATGTAAGGAACTACTGTATAATCTGGTGTCAGAAACTCGAATCGAGGGTCTCGACAAAATGGGTTAACGTGCTTCTGAGCCCCACAGTGACACCTGCTCATTTGTCTCCGTGACGCAGAGGAGAACGCAACGAGAGGGAGAAACACCAGGGAGAGAGAGGCAGAGATTAATACCGGTGACCACACACAATCTGATAAATGGCATGCTAGACAGATGGGGGAAGGGGGGGGTGCAGACAGACAGACAGACGATGGTATAAGAAAGTGACGCCGCGTCATCAGTGCCCATACCCGAGGCAAACTGGGCTTTAGACTGCCTCCCCCTGGCCAGCCGGGGGAGGCAGATGGAGGGGACAGGAACTGGTTGGAATAACGTGTTCCTTCCACGCACTACGTCCAACCAGGGAAACTCCTCTCTGCCAGGTGAAAAGAAGGCAGCTTGGACTCCTCATGCATTGAAGGAAGCATGAGGCCGGGATGAATGTAAAAATGAAACCAAAAGGGCCCTTGCGGGTCCATTTGGTTTCATTTTTACACTCTCAAGAGTTAAAATATTCATTATCTGAATTAGCACAACTTAATTAAGAAGTTTGCACTGTTTTGTTGACAAAATACAGCCTGGAATTGTGGACAAAATCAAAAGAATTCTTAATTTTAGGTCTTTAGTGTGAAAATGTCATGAAATGGTGGTCCGTGGGTCAAATGCTGAAAAAAGGTTGAAAACCCCTGAACTACAATATCACCAAGTCCAGGGCAGGCCATGCAGGGCACCAGGCCCAGGCCAGGCGAACTAGTGTTTCTATCCTTCAAAAAAAGAAAAGGTGTCCTACACCAGAACCTTCAAGTAGGAGAGTTGCCATATTCCCGTTCACTCCTGTGTGCCAGGGCACTGCCTCGCGCTGCTGGAGGCAGTGTTGCCAACTGCCAAGATCCAAAATGCAGTAGTGGCACTTCCAAAATGCACTAGAATGCGCTAGATGCTCGCCTGGAACATACAGATCAAAATGACCATTAATCTTCTACATTCTCTAGTTGTGTAGACTAAGTTGGGATAATTCACATGAATATTTTAACTCTTGAGGGTGTAAAAATGAAACCAAATGGACCCGCAAGGGTCCATTTGGTTTCATTTTTACGCTCTCAAAGAGTTACACAGGTGGAGAAATATGTGCCAATCCGCCCCTGGTCTGCTGTATAATACTATTTATTACATGGCTTGAATGAATGCTCCAATCAGAAGCCAGCGTTCTGGTCATGTGAGCGGTCACATATTACGCTATATTTACCCACTCAGCTCTATATTGGACCGCTGCATAATCAAGGTCCCCAAAGTGCAAACAGCTGTGTTCATATCAATTCGCAGTATGCTTCCGCATTTAGTTCCAGCACGCCGTTAGTGGGTCCATTTGGTTTGCTACGTATTTGGTTCTTTACATGCCGTTGCCGTCACCCTCTCAAGGACCACTGGTGGTTCCCAGACCACTGGTGGGAAACCACTGACGTAAGCCATGTAATAAGCGGGATAACACCCTTCGAACCGGTGATTTGTTTCCTAATGATTATTCCTAATAATTATTATCTATACGCTTGAGAAACTCCAAAGCAAACTCCACATGACCCATTTTACCTTAACATTTTACTTAACTGCCATGGTGTCAACCCCTTTACCCCTGTGTCTGATCACTGGTTAGACAGGTACTGTATATTATGTGACCCGATAATGACAAATTAGGGCCAATACTGATACTTTTCCGATACCCATACAGTATTTGCCGATACTGTTATGATAAAAAAGGGACAAAAAGAGCCGGACATCAAATAAATAAATAAATAAATAAATATACATATATGTGTGTGTGTGTGTATATATATATATATATATTTTTTTTTTTTTACACGCACACACACACACACACACACACACACACACACACACACACACACACACACACACACACACACACACACACACACACAGTACAGTACAATATATATAATCCTCTGTCTGTGTGTCTATTAAACTGCAGAATGCGTCATGAAATACTGGCTGGTGGGTGAGTCATGTATTCCACGCACATGAATGAATCATCAATCACCAACCCTGGGTACCGCTGGATGGAGGATCTTAAGGGAAAACTACACAGCAGTAACCTTTTTTTTCTTAATTGTGTAACAAAAACTAGATCAGCACTCGGTAGAGAGCATGCTGCGCACAAGTAGGCCATGGGCCACTGGTGAGCGGAGCGGGCCGATGCCAGTGACATTACCTATAGAGGTCTTTTACTTGTGTCACATTACGTCATCATTTCAGGGGTTGACACTAAGGTCTCCGGACTTGCACTTGCCCATCGGGCAAGTGCAAGTCAGGTTCTACTTGCCCTCAGGTCATGGTCACTTTTCCCCAAAAAATATATTGTAAATTTTGCATTTAAGTTTACTTCCTACTTGGGTGCTTTAAACCAGGGGTTTTCAACAGGTGGTCCGGGGACCACCAGTGGTCCCTGAGAGGGTTCCAGGTGGTCCCCAGTTAAGTTGGTTAACCAGATGTAACTCTTGAGAACGTAAAAATGAAACCAAATGGACCCTTGCGGGTCCATTTGATTTCATTTTTACACTCTCAAGAGTTAAAATTCATCATCTTAATTAGCCCAGGTCGCAATGACTGCCTTCAAGACAAATTTATCTTGTGTTGTGTTATTTCGCACTAAGTTGCACACTTGCCCGATCGGGCAACCAGGTAGCAGTCTTCACTTGCCCCACCATTTTTTTTACTTGCCCCGGGCAAGCGGGCAAGTGTTAGTGTCAAGCCCTTCATCATCACCTAAACCGGCCAATCAGAGTACCCCCAGGGCAGGGGCGGATCTAGGCATTGGCATGGGGGGCAATGACCCCCGAAATGCCCAGTCTGCCCCTCCAAACTTGATGGCTTGCAAAACAATCCAACATGTCAAATTAAAGTGCTTATATTTAAAATGATTTGAAACACTACTACTGCTACTAACGAACTACAGCTGTGTCACCGCTAAACCAACAGCATTTCATTATTGAAAACAGAAAACTCTCTGAGTCAGACCTTTAGCTTTATGCATGCTGCGTGTCTGTTGCAACTTCAACAACAACCGATGTTAATAGTGATGCTTTACTTGACTAATAAAAGTCCTGTAACCGAAAATGGTATGGGGGCAGGTTCATCGCCCGTGGCGCGAAGCGACACGGCCGAACCAAATGAACCCTATAGGGTTCATTTGGTTGCATTTGTACGCTCTCAGAAACTTGCCCCGTACACATGGAACCAAATGAATCTGTTATAACAGGTTCATTTGGTTCCATTTGTACGCTCTCAGAAAAAAGAAGCGTCTAAAGAAATCCATTAACATGATGGAAGAGATCTTGATGATGATGTCCTCAAGATGTGTTTCACCATGTTAGTGGTTTTCTTCAGACCTCCATTTCTAGGAAACACAGAATGGGGGGAAACATTTTCTTCATGTCCACCCAGTGCCTCTAAGGTATACTAATGACATATTAGAATTTTGAATTTGAAAATGGGTGGAATTCCACTTTAAAATGCCTCAATCTGCTGCACTTTGAGATCAAATATTTTTTATAATAATCAATAAAAAATAAAAACATATTAATGCAAGCTTTTAGTGGGCCCCTCCTGGCTTTGGGCCCCCCTAAAATTGTCTAAGTTTTCCCCACCTATCGACGCCACTGCTTGTGCCTGCTCCGCTCGCGCAAGTAATAACAAATGGAAGTTATTAATAAGTAAAACGCTATTCATTGATTTGTGAGATTTGTAAAACCCTCCGCTCCCCCGGTAACAAGATGTACACCAGGGTTATAATAGTTAACTAAAAAAAAACGAAAACTGAAATTCAAAATACATTTGAGTTAACTGAAACTGAAACTAAAAAAAAAAAAAAAAAAAAAAAAAAACTAAACTAAAACTGTAATGTGGGCTCAGAAAACTGACTGAAATTATACCCAAAATACCCTTAGTTTTAGTTTTTATAAATCTTTTAAAAATGGGGAGGAGGTGCTTATCTAGTTCTTCGATCCACTACACTGGGGGTAAAAATTGTGTTCTTGTAGGAGAGTGCAATCATCCAGTCTATTAAGAAACTCAAAGCAAGGGTTGAATACCAACCTTTTTCTACTTGAAATAACTAAAATGAACTAACTAAAACTATAACTAAACTAAAACTAACTAAAACTAAACATTTTCACCAAAATAAAAACTAAAACTAGCAAACCTCTCTAAAAACTTGCGAAAACTAACTGAATTAGAAAAAAAATGTCAAAACTAACTAAAACTAAAAAAAAAAAAAAAAAAATCATAACTAATAATAACTGGTGTACACATGCACACACTCTACAGTGTGGGGAAGGGCAAGAACAAGGCCCCTCACCCCCTCTCAATACTGATTGGACAAAAGGCTTTTCTCCCAAAGCCCCACCTGAAATGAGGGTTTTCTAAAACCCAGAGGCTCACTGGGGTCAGGAAAGAAGTTCACACACTATAGCGAGGGGTTTTCAACCTTTTTCATCCCAGGGCCCACCATTTATTCAGCATTTGAGCCACGGACCACCAATTGAGGATATTTCTAGACCCACAGAGCCCAAAAGATTTCTTTTGCTTCTGTGCATGACCATTAATCTTCCAGTTGTGTAGATTTGGACTAATTTTGCATGGTGGATATTAAAAATGAAACCAAATGGACCCTGGCGGGTCCATTTGGTTTCGTTTTTACACTCTCAAGAGTTACATTTGGTTAACTGAGAGGGTCCCCACCTGGAACCCTCTCAAGGACCACTGGTGGTCCCCGGACCACCGGCTGAAAACCCATGCTCTATAGTAGGGAGGATTGACCAAAAAAAAGACAAAAAAAGACACCATTTGCATTAAGAGAAATCACTATTGCTTTAAAACAACAATTTCTCATTTGCTATTTGTCAATTTCAAATACCTGTATTACTTGCGGGAACATTTGGTCCACGTAAGTATAGTAATCCAACACACACTCACACACAAACCAGTCGGGTGGCCTTGCACTGTGGCTGGTGACTCCAGCAGTGAATCATTTGGGTGCTGCTGGCTTAGCGTAGAGGTGGAGAATGCAAGCTATCTGAACAGAGAACCCCCACCTTCCCACGAAAACCACGCCAGCACACGGAATGCCAAGCACGCACCGCCGCACCGGCAACCAGCCCAGGGAGGCACACAATTCTTTGAACTCGGACAACTACAGTCGCTAGTACGATTATTTTGAATGGTAATTGTTTTAAATGTAAAGAAAACAAGCTGTCAGCTGGAATGTGGAGGAGAAGGACTGGGACTTGATTGTACTGTGATTGCCCTGCCCGTCCCGTCCCATTATGGTTGTCGTTTGACTGCCAAAACCAACGTTTAAAGCATACATGGGCATTATGCGGCCCCGGGGGCCAAATGCGGCCCTTTGGCTGACTCTGAGCGGCCCGTGAAAGGGTACCGTGGTATTTAACCACTGGTGGTCCAGGGACCACCAGTGGTCCTTGAGAGAGTTCCAGTTAAATATGGAAAGTTGGTTAACCAGATGTAACTCTTTGAGAGCGTAAAAATGAAACCAAGAGTTAAAATATTCACCATCTGAATTAGCCCCAAGTCTACACAACTAGAGAATGTAGAAGATTAATTAATGGTCATTTTGATCTCTATGTTTGACTGGTTTGTTTCCCAAAATCCAGCCTGGAATTGTGGACAAAAGGAAAAGAGATCTTTAGTTCTGGGGTATGTGGGGCTAAAATGTCATAAAAATGGTGGTCCTCTGTGGCTCAAATTCTGAATGAATAGAGGGTCCTGGTGTCGAAAGGTGGTCTTACTCTTACTTACTTTTTTTTTATCTTGAAATTTGGCCCCTTGGGAAAAATAATTGCCCAACCCTGCTCTAGTCTAAAGCAGGGGTTTTCAACAGGTGGTCCGGGGACCACCAGTGGTCCCTGAGAGGGTCCCAGGTGGTCCCCAGCTAAGTTGGTTAACCAAATGTAACTCTTGAGAACTTAAAAATGAAACCAAATGGACCCGCAAGGGTCCATTTGGTTTCATGTTTACACTCTCAAGAGTTAAAATATTCATCATCTGAATTAGCCCAAGTCTACACCACTAGAAGGTGGTTTCCCAGGGGAAATTATTTTTCCCAAGGGGCCAAATGAGATCCATGAAATATTGTGGAGGGCCAAGACTAAAGGCTGCGTAATATTAATATTGCCGGTAATTTAATTTCAAGATGAAAGTAAGAGTAAGACCAACCATTTCGACACCAGGACCCTCTATTCATTCAGAATTTGAGCCACAGAGGACCATCATTTGATGACATTTTAGCCCCACAGACCCCAGAACTAAAGATCTCTTTTCCTTTTGTCCACAATTCCAGGCTGGATTTTGGAAACAAAACAGTCAAACATGCAGATCAAAATGACCATTAATCTTCTACATTCTCTAGTTGTGTAGACTTGGGGCTGATTCGGATGGTGAATATTTTAACTCTTGAGAGCGTAAAAATGAAACCAAATGGACCCGCAAGGGTCCATTTGCTTTTCAGTTGCTTTCATTTTTACAACTTTCCATATTTAACTGGAACTCTCTCTAAGACCACTGGTGGTCCCCGGCCCACTGGGTGAAAACCACAGTACCCTTTCACGAGCCGGTCAGAGTCAGCTGAAGGACCGCATTTGGCCCCCGGGCCGCATAAGGTATGGACCAGAGGAACGGACAGCCATGTAAAGCAGGGGTTTTCAACCTTTTTCACCCCAGGGCCCACTATTTATTCAGCATTTGAGCCACGGACCACCATTTGAGGACATTTTTGCCCCACAGACCCCCCCCCCAAACTGAAGATTTCCTTTGCTTTTGTCCATGACCATGTGTAGATTAGGACTGATTCACATGAATGCGAATATTTTAACTCTTGAGAGTGTGAAAATGAAACCAAATGGACCCGCCAGGGTCCATTTGGTTTCATTTTTACGTTCTCAAGAGTTACATCTGGTTAAACAACTTAGCTGGGGACCACCTGGAACTCTCTCAAGGACCACTGGGGGTTCCCGGACCACCTGTTGAAAACCCCCGATGTAAAGGTTTGGACGCATGCCTTCGCAGTGATGCATTGCAATGTCGCAACATCACTGGAATGCCTATATATATTAGAGCAAACAGCAATAACGTATAAAATATTGTATCCATATGTAAGAGAGAAAATGAACTTCCACTTGGATTACGGGGAGTGTTACGGTAGTTCACATGGACCCGTTAGGGTCCATTTGGTTTCATTTTATGCTCTCAAGAGTGACACATCTATAAGGGTCCATTTGGTTACCAATGGTCCTTTCTAGGAAGGAAGGAGGACTCTATCATAGGAGGAAAAATGGTGAAAACCGAAGGTTTTATCTCTGGCACCTGAAAAGAAAAAAAACAAAAAAAAAAACACTAGATTTCCTGCCAGTCATTTTTCACTAATTTTAGAGCTAGGGGGGTCTGGGAAAAAAAACGCTAAATATATTGAAGGAAGCATGAGTCCAGTCCGCTGCCTCTCCCCAGGTTGGTGGAGAGTGTGTAGAGCCCAGGATCACATTAGGAATTGGCACTGGGTGAAAAAATGGATTGCAAAAATGTGGGATAAAAAATATATTAGAAATATATATATATATATATATATTTTTTTTTTTAAATGAACGCAGTATTAGAGAGAAACATATTCCACTGGAATGTATAAATGCACTTTGAAAGAAGGGACTACTAGCAGCACTATTTAAATGTACAGCACATTGCCGGGATATACTGAAGATGTGTGCACTAGTGCAGGGGTTTTCAACAGGTGGTCCGGGGACCACCAGTGGTCCCTGAGAGGGTTCCAGGTGGTCCCCGGCTAAATTGGTTAACCAGATGTAACTCTTGAGAACGTAAAAATGAAACCAAATGGACCCTTGCGGGTCCATTTTCACACTCTCAAGAGTTAAAATATTCATCATCTTAATTAGCCCAAGTCTACACACAACTAGAAGATTAATGGTCATTTTGGTCTGTATGTTTTGCCCGTTTCGTTTCCCGATTCCAGCCTGGAATTGTGGACAAAAGCAAAAGAAATCTTTAGTTTTTGGGGTCCGTGGGGCTAAAATGTCATCAAATGGTGGTCCGTGGCTCAAAGGCTGAATAAATGGTGGGCCCTGGGATGAAAAAGGTTGAAAACCCCCGACCTAGTGAACAGATCAATGAAGGTTCAGTACTGGATTTCTGTGGGAAAAACCCTCACTGTGCAGGTGTTCAAGACTGAACTGAAAAAAACTAGGCAATGTCTGCTGCCATCTGCTGGGAGGATTTTGGAGTGCAGGGCGATAAGAGGAGACTGGCTGCTTCCTGGCAGCATTCACTTCACACTGCAAGTTCACAGATCTGCGGAGAAGCTTTTAAAAGCCATCAGCGTCTGTCACAGTGACTGAGGAAGGTGTGTGCGACTGTGAACCTGCTACCGTCTGCTTCAAATGGACCTGTCTGTCACCCTGAAACGGGCCCCATTACGCCCTCCCACCGCGACAGTAAACCATTAAAGTAATGTCACATAATTGCACACGAGAGAGAGAGAGAGAGAGAGAGAGAGAGAGAGAGAGAGAGAGAGAGAGAGAGAGAGAGAGAGAGACCAAACTCTTCATGGCTAAGATCTTTCACCTCAGGTGTTCTCGTCGTGGCGTGTTGTGGCGACCCCCAGGGGGTTTCAGTGCCTTAAGGGGATTTCAAGTTGCTGTACCATGAAAACTAAGTTTAACCATGTTTTACACAGGAAAATAATAGCATGCTGTACATACTGGTACATCGCAGCATTTGGTTAATCTGTTATTTACGAAGATTTATGAAAAAAATGTATGTTAACCACAACCTGGGCCCTTTTCCACATGAGAAAGTGTATTCTGTGCGTGCCTTGCTGCTCTCCTCTGCCTCTTTCAGTGTTCAGTGCTATGGGAAACGTTTACCACCTACGTCAATGTGACGTAGGTGGCAAACAGTCTGGAACCCCCTCTTCTGGTGTTCCACTACAGTATGCATTGAGTTAAGGCAGTGACGTAGGTGGTAAACAGTCTGGAACCCCCTCCTCTGGTGTTCCACTACAGTATGATACGGTCTGGAACCCCCTCCTCTGGTGTTCCACTACAGTATGATACGGTCTGGAACCCCCTCCTCTGGTGTTCCACTACAGCATGCGCTGAGACACGGACACAGAGGCAAGGATGCATGATAGTATAACCATACAGACAAGTTTTAATTTCGGCGAAGTATCCCTTTAAATGAACTGTTTCAGAGTTGTGAACTGGAATATATACTTCTTGTCCCTGAAATGGGCACCAAAGTGGCCGTGTCCAGCGCATTCTAACATATTCCCAGTAGGCTGCTCATCAAGCCGAGTGCCTCCACCAGGCATGTTGCCTGCCAGCCCACCTTGTTGATAAGTGTCGCGATGCAGTCCATTTTAACGCACATTCGCAGGCTAGATTTGGGGAAACAAAACAAGCAAAACATACATTCCAAAATGGCCAATTCAGATGATGAATATTTTAACTCTTGAGAGTGTAAAAATGAAACCAAATGGACGCACAAGGGTCCATTTGGTTTCATTTTTACGTTCAAGAGTTACATCTGGTTAACCAACTTAGCTGAGGACTACGTGGAACCCTCTCAGGGACCACTGGTGGTCCCCGGTTTAACGCACATTCGGCAACTGTATTGTGGTCGTTTTGGTCGACATACTCCTCGCCTCTTATCCTAATCATAACCGCCAGCCCGTCGCCATGCTGACACAGGGCTTAACCCTTAGTGTACTGAACGCGTTTTGGTGTTCTCAGCATTATGTTTTAACTATTGAAAAATAGCAGATCTACAAGCTCATAGCGCGCCACCGAGTGGCGCGCTATGAGCTTGTATCTCTGCTATTTTTGAAAAATCGTGAAAACGTGGTGCTATTCAGTTATTCAGAAACTAGAAATCTAGACAGGACACAATGGTTTTAAAACAAGGCGGCCAGCCGGCCGCGCTGAGCGGGGATTTCACTGCAACCGTGTCAGTCGGACGGCAGACAACATGCCTGGTGGAGGAACTCGTCTTAATAAGCAGCATCCTGGGAATTATGGCTTGATAGCGGTCGAAGCGGGTGCCGTGTCAACATTCAGGTTGGATGACGCAGATGTGATATAATAGACCAGGGGTGGGCAATTATTTTTCCGAAGCGGCCAAACAGTGGCCTTGTGGTTAGAGTGTCCGCCCTGGAACTGGGAGGCCGGGGTTCGATTCCCGGTCGGGTCATACCAAAGACTCTAAAAAATGGGACCCAATGCCTCCCTGCTTGGCACTCAGCATCAAAGGGATGGATTGGGGGTCAAAATCAGCTAATGATTCCCGAGCGCGGCAAGCCGCAGCTCACCGCTCCTTGGAGCTCACCGCTCCAAGTGATGGGTTAAAAGCGGAGGTCCAATTTCGCTGCGGTAACGTAGTGACAAATCATGCGACTTTGACTTTGACTTTGAAATGAGATACATGAAATATTGTGGAGGGCCAAGACTAAAGGATGAATTAAAGTCTGCGTAATATTAATTTAATTTCAAGATAAAAGTAAGAGGAAGACCAACCATTTTGATCCCAGGGCCCACTATTTATTCAGTATTTGAGCCACAGCAGACCACCATTTAAAGCATTTTAGCCCCACAGACCCAAAACTAAAGATTTATTTTGCTTTTCTCCACAATTCCAGGTTGGATTTGGGAAACAAAACAGTCAAACATAGAGATCATAAATGACCATTGATCTTCTACATTCTCTAGTTGTGTAGACTTGGAGCTAATTCACATGGTGAATATGTTAACTCTTGAGAGTGTTTCATTTTTACGCTCTCAAAGAGTTACATCTGGTTAACCAACTTTCCATATTTAACTGGAACTCTCTCAAGAACCACTGGTGGTCCCCGGACAACTGGTTGAAAACCACAGTAACCTTTCACGGGCCGGTCAGAGTCAGCCGCATTTGGCCCCCGGGTCGCATAATGCCCAGGTATGTAATATATCATCATTAAAAAAAAAAAAAAAAAAAAAAAAAAAAAAAAACTAACTAACGGAACCACCATTTCTAGAACCTAAAATAAACGTTCTTTCTTTCAGTGGGGAAAAAGTGGGCCTTCATAAATAAGTCCATGGTTCCTCAGGCTCCGTGCCGCAGGTGTGGGTAGCTGGCCACGGTGCGGGCGATGCCCTCCTTCAGGCCCACCACGGGGGCGTAGCCCATGTCCTCCTTGGCGCGCTGGCAGCTGTAGTAGTGGTGGGTGCCGGCCAGCGCCACCCGCATGGGGGTGAAGGTGGGCTTGAAGGCCACCAGCGGCCGCAGCAGCAGGGCCAGCAGCCACAGGAGCACGGCCAGGCCGTACACCAGCGCGTAGGGCAGCCGGTAGCGGGGAGCCGCGTAGCCCAGGCCCACCAGCACCTCGCCCATGAAGTCCCAAAAGCGAACGGGCTCGTCGTTGGTGATGTGGTACGGCTGGGTGAGGGAGAGAGGCAGTGGGTGAGGGTCACACTTTCACACGTTTTAACCCGGTGGTTTTCAACCAGTGGTCTGGGGACCACCAGTGGTCGCTAAGAGGGTTCCAGGTGGTCCCCAGCTAAATTGCTTGACCAGATGTAACTCTTGAGAACGTGAAAATGAAACCAAATGGACCCGCCAGGGTCCATTTGGTTTCATTTTCACGTTCTCAAGAGTTAGAATAGCCCACATGTGAATTAGTCCAAGTCTACACAACTAGAAGATTAATGGTCATGGACAGAAGCAAAATAAATCTTTGGTTTTGGGGTCTGTGGGGCTCAAATGTCCGCAAATAGTGGTCCGTGACTCAAATGATGGATAAATGCTGGGCCCTGGGATCAAAAAGGTTGAAAACCCCTGCTTTAACCCACTCAGAATGGGAACATCTCTTGGTGTTTTAAACCAGGGGTTTTCAACCTTTTTGATACAGGGACCACCATTTATTCAGCATTTGAGCCACGGACCACCATTTGAGGACATTTTAGCCGCACAGACCCCAAAACTAAAGATTTCTTTTTGTTCACAATACCAGGCTGGATTTGGGAAACAAAACAGGCAAAACATACAGACCAAAATGACCATTAATCTTCTACTATTCTCTAGTTCTGTAAACTTGGGCTAATTAAGATGATGAATATTTTAACTCTTGAGTGTGTAAAAATGAAACCAAATGGACCCTTGCGGGTCCACTTGGTTTCATGTTGGGGACCAGGTGGTCCCCAGCTAACCAACTTAGCTGGGGACCACCTGGAACCCTCTGGTTGAAAACCTGTGTTTTAAACCATTTTGTTGTCTTGACTAGATTCTAGTTTCTGATGCTACATTCCAGTTTTGCCGTTACATTTCTGACGCTAGATTCTAGTTGCAGGTGCTAGATTCTAGTTTCCAAAGCTAAATTTGACTTTTTGGCAGTAGATTGTACTTTCTTTCACTAGATTCTAGTTTCCAGCACTAAATTCTAGTTTTCTGGTGCTAGATTCTGTTTTTTTTTTTTTTTTTTTTTTTCCGGAAAAAAATAAAAATAAAATAATAATAAGTTCCTGCGTCAGTGATTCATATTTCATGCCAAGGACCATCAGAATTATCTCTATTTGGCTGGAGACCCCCATCTGAAAACATTCGTTCTAGGGATCCCCCAGAAGCAACGATTTGAGTGAAAAATGTTTGCTTCTGAATATATTCAAAGATTTGCACCACATCTTCACGATTTTAAACTAAAGATAAATGAATTATAACTTAATACTCAGAACACCAAAACGCCATAACAGTACAGAAAAGGATAAGCATTAGGTTATGCTTTAACAGTTGAGAAATAGCAGATCTACAAGCAGCAACGAGTGCTCCCAAAGTCCCCAGTGCATTTTTCCACGATTTTGTAACCCATTTTTCACCCAGTGCCAATTCCTAATGTGATCCTGGGCTCTACACACGCTCTGCCAACCTGAGGAGGCAGCGGACTGGCCTCATGCTTCCTTCAATGCATGAGGAGTCCAAGCTGCCTTCTTTTCACCTAACAAGGGGGAGTTTCCCTGTTTGGACGTAGGACGTGGAAGGAACACATTATTCCAACCAGTTCCAGTCCCCTCCATCAGGCACCCCGGCTGGCCAGGGGGAGGCAGTTTAGAGTCCAGGATCACAGCATGTTTTTGTGAGGGTATCTACCCTAGGGGACACGGGGAGAAGATGCAAACTCCACACAGAAAGGCCCTTTCACCAACCCCGCCTCGGGTATGGGCACTGATGACGCGAAGGAGGAGGAGACACGCTGCCAGCACCCACAGCGGCATCCCTAGCGGGAATCGAACCCAGGACCTTCTAGCTGTGAGGCGACAGCAATAGCCACTGTGCAACCACGCCCAAAATAGTTATTTTTTTGTGTGTGAATTACTGAATTGGCGCAGGGGTTGACACTAAGGTCTCCGAGAACAAGTCAGGTTCTACTTGCCCTCAGGTAATGGTCACTTGCCCCCCAAAAATATATAGTAAATTATATATATATATATATATATATATATATATATATATATAATATATATATATATATATATATATATATATATATATATATATATATATATATAGTAATTTAAGTTTACTTCTTACTTGGGTGCATTAAACCAGGGGTTTTTAACAGGCGGTCTGGAGACCACCAGTGGTCCCTGAGAGGGTTCCAGGTGGTCCCCACTTAAGTTGGTTAACCAGATGTAACTCTTGAGAGTGTAAAAATGAAACCTAATGGACCCGCAAGGGTCCATTTGGTTTCATTTTTACACTCTCAAGAGTTAAAATTCATCATGTTAATTAGCCCATAGTGGTCAACAGGTTAGGTTAGGTTTAGGCATAAGTTTACTGAGGTTAAGTTTAGGGTTGGGGCTAGGCGTAGGCATAGCCTAGTTTTACTGAGGTTATGTTTAGGGTTTAGGATTAGGCTAGGGTTAGGGTTAGACGGTGCTTTATGCGGTTACTAACCCTAAACATAACTTCAGTAAAACTATGCTTCGCCCCGCCCTACTAGTAGTAGCCGTGATCCACCGATGCAATGAATACAAAATATCTACTTGCCCGGCGGGTATCTGTTATCTGTGTCTACTCGTTGTATTCAATCGTGTGATTACTCGTGATTATGCTCTATTCAATCCATGGATAGAGGTCGAAGCGGCTGAAAAAAGCCAGTCTGTCCCCAGCAGCCCTTGGGGAAACAACTGTTGTGTCCTTTCCTCCAGCCGACTTACCCTAAATTTAGTTTCTTTTTAGTTTGTTTTTTAGTTACTTATCTCCCTTCGGAAAGGAGTTATAGGTTTTAGTTGCAGAATCCTGTTTTGTCTTTATTTTCACTTCATTGTCCATCCACTTTGTTGTACATTATTGCCACTTATCTATTTATTACATTTGTTAATAAACCCCACTTATTTTATCAACGGTCGTCCTCCTCCTTTAAATATGTTGCGTACCTTTACCCCTAGCATGGCGGGGCGTAACAGGGGGGTGATATCTGACAAAAGTGAAATCACTTCCCCTACCTTTAATTTCCAAGAATCTACACGATCAGAAAATGTGGAAGAATTGTTATTTTGACCAACATTTTGCCAGTTATCCATCCACCCTACATTGTGGACACAAAGACAAAAATTTAAGTATTGAGCCCGAGAGACTAAACTCAACATCACCACCAGTGGTCCTTGAGAGAGTTCCAGTTAAATATGGAACGTTGGTTAACCAGATGTAACTCTTTGAGAGCATATAAATGAAACCAAATGGACCCTTGCGGGTCCATTTGGTTTCATTTATATGCCCTCAAGAGTTAAAATATTCATCATCTGAATTAGCCCAAAGTCTACACATTCAATCAGAAAATGTAAAGAGAATGGTCTTTTTTGTTTTTGTTTTCCCAAATCCAGCCTGGAATTGTGGACAAAAACAAAAGAAATCTTGAAGAAAGTTTTGGGATCCGTGGGGCTAAAATGTCATCAAATGGTGGTCCTCTGTGGCTCAAATACTGAAGAAATAGTGCGCCCTGGTGCCATTTGGTTTCATTTTTACGCTCTCAAGAGTTAAAATATTCATCATGTGAATTAGCCCAACGCTACACAACTAGAGAATGTAGAAGATTAATGGTCATTTAATGGTCATATTCCCTTCCAGGCAAGCATCTAGCGCAGTCTAGTGAATTTTGGAAGTGCCACTAGTGCATTTTGGATTTTGGCAGTTTGGCAACACTGGTCTCACCTTGCCACATATGTGCAAGTTGCAATACTGTCCAAAGCTAAGAGTCCAGGGTTAAATTTCACTCATTCTGCCTGGAGAATACAATGCTACCGTTGGTAGCATAGCCTAATAGCAGACAGGCAGGCAGACAGACAGAGAGAGACAGACACACACATACAGGCAGGTAGACAGGCAAGCATACAAAGCGAGACACACGGACAAGCGCACGCACGCACGCACACACGCACCTTGCCACATATGGGTGAGTCGGGCCTCAGGCGCTCGGCAGCCAGGATATGACCGTGGACCACGTTCTCCACAAAGGTGAAATCCACCATGTTGGTCCCGTCACTGCAAAGACACGTAAAACTTAAAGCATGGGTGTCAAACGCCGTGTAATTTCATTTGGCCCTCGAGACATTATCAAATTAAAAGGGGAAGACCACCCATTTTCAACATTTTAATATGTCATTAATATACCTTAGAGATGTTGTGTACGTGGACATGATATAAAAAAAAGTTCCCCCAATTCTGTATTTCCTAAAAATGGAGGTCTGAAAAAAATCATTAACATGGTGAAATACATCTGATGATGTATTTCACCATGCTAATGATTTTTCTTTCAGACCCATTTTTCCTGAGAGGGTATAAATGGAACCAAATGGACCCGCTAGGGTGGGTGGAATTCCCCTTTAAAAGGGTTATTTCGTTCAAACTTGGCCCACGGCTTTGTTCAGTTTTAATTTTTTTGGCCCACTTTTTATCTGAGTTTTACACCCCTGACATAAAGAGTTGACATCATGGCTGAGGGAAGCAGGGGCGTTTTTGCCATTAGGCAGACTAGGCAGTTGCCTAGGGCGCCATGAGGGGAGGGGGCGACCACTAGACATGCTTTAAAAGGATAGCCGGTTAATAAGCCTAATATGGATACATAAATTATACTTGTCCTCTATAACTAGAAATTAAACATTTAAAACACATAAAATGTTCTTTAGTTTTAAAATAGTTCGACATTGTATCCCTTGGGGGGCGCCATTTTACAGAAGATTTTCCCTGGAGCCCCCCTTTACCAAATGGACCCGTAAGGGTCCATTTGGTAAGGGGGGCTCCAGGGAAAATCTTGCCTTCCAAATTGCTTATAAACGCCACTGGAGGGAAGTAGGGGTGCTGGAGCAGCGACATAAGGGGGGAAATAATCATTTTAATCAAAACAGAGTTCTGTTAATAGGCCTATTATACATACGCCAGGGGTGCCCACACTTTTTTTTTTCTTTTTTTTAACTTGAGAGCTACTTTCAAAATGACCAGCTCAACAAGATCTACACGTCAAAAATGTGATTGTTCCATGAATGAAAATCCAAGGCCCCCCAGAAAGTTTGAGCTTTGAAATAGTTGGTGATGGTGTTATAGTGTTTAAGAATAATGCACTTGGGAAAAAAATGAAAAATAGAGGGGGAGGTTGGAAGGTTTTCCTATAGTCAATGTTGCGGTTTTCATTTTGATTTACTTCGATTCTTGAAATTAAAAATTGATTTTTTGCAGTTACTCTATCGCAGGGTTCCCCAATTAATTTTGCTTGAGGGCCATATTTTGACGGAGGTACCAGGCCGGGGGCCGAGTCCATGTGCACCAAAATTTGAGGTTTTATTTTTTCATTAATTAATTAAAAGGACATTTCACTTCCAAAAAAAGGTTTGGTCATTTTAACATCTACTTACGCTTTTGTGAACACCCGGACACAGTTTTTAAGTTAAGTTGATATTCATTTCAGCTGCCCTGTCCCCTTCATATCAAACAAATAAAAACTGAGTGACTCAAGCAACTTAAAAACTGTTTGGGGTCTCTTTATATTAGCGTTAGTTGATAAAAATGACCCAAATAAAACTTGAAAGTGAAATATCAACCAACCAATGGTCCTGGGACCACCAATGGTCCTTGAGAGGTTTCAGGTGATCCCCTGCTAAATTATGCAGAGTTGATAACCAAAGAGACCCTCCTAGATCTTTAATTCTTGAGAGTGAAAATAAATTAATTTTCAGGGCAAAACCCACTTGTATGTACAGTATGATCTTCTAGCAGTGATTCTTGTCATTGTAATTTGAAGGGTGCCCAGTTTGACATGCATAGGCTAATGCCCCCCATTTAATTCTATTCATATCTGCTATTTCAATTTCTTATAATATTTATTTAGTTTATTTTTAAAGTATGTCAACTTAACTGTAAGAAGGTAATCTTAGTTATAGAAGTTTATTTGTTGCCACTAGGGGGCTAGGAACTGAGTACAAATGGAACAAAAACGGAATGGACATGGTCCATGTGGTTCCAAAAGTGCCAGACAGCCTGCAATATGATTAAAGATTGGCAGCACCCCCTAGCGGCTCGGAGATATTTTCTAAAAAAAAAAAAAAAAAAAAAAAAAAAATAGAAAATACCTCCGCAGGCCGCTAGGGGGCGCCGCGGGGGGGGCAACAAATGGCCCGCGGGCCGCCTATTGGGGAAGCCTGCTCTATCGTTACACCGCTAATTATTGCGCACCCACGCATCAAGTATTCTGTAGTATACAGTAGGTGAGGATGCAACCGCGGCACACACGGACACATCCGGCCTGGCTTCCACAATAAGGGCTCACAGTGTTCCACAATAAGGGCTCACAGTGCTCGCAATACTAAGGGCCCTGATACACCTAGCAATGTTTTGATCAACATCAACAAGCAACGTCAACCATCAATGTTGACTTTTCATCTTTCTATAGAAAATGATCAACTCCTGGTTGTTCAGAAAATCAGATCTTAGCGCCCTCTACTGGTCAACATTTCAGAATCCTCCAATCACAGCCCTCCTTGGCGTCACCTGATCCTTTTTCCTAGACTCCCACTGATAAACTTTTCTGAAACCATGGCTGCTGCTGCTGCTGCTGCTGCTTCACTGCGGTGGACAAAGACAAGGAATTTGTAACTTCTATTTCGCTAAATACAGTAAACATTTTGAGTTGGGTGGCAGTTGGGTGAAAATGATTCAATGCAAACTAAGGCTTGTTGCCTGTTGCCATGTGTCTCATCATGTTGCCCGTTGATGTTGACATTGCTAGTTGATATTGATCAAACTATTGCTAGTGTAGCAGGGCCTTAACTGGATCAGTGCAGAGTGCAACCCTGTGCATTGCGCACAAGTAGGCCATGGCCTAATACTCATGACTTCAGCTATAAAGTTCATTTACTTACTTCACCATTACATCATCACCAAAACCAGCCAATCGGAGCACCCCGAGGGACGACGACTGACCGCCGACCAGTAGACTAGAGTGAAGACAAGTTGCTTTACGTTTCTATATTACTTCTATATGATCTATTCTATATGATCTGTTCTATATGCTCGCAATGACTTGTTGAATCATCAATATTTCTGCGACTGGTTGTGGTTACAAATATATTTGAAGATTCAATCAAAACACGTTCCATTCCTAAATGTATTACAATTTGGTAATGGCAAAAATAATTGGCAGATTAAAACAAGACTTAAATTTTAAAGTTAACAGTTTTTGTTGATTCCAACTGGTCAAATACATTTAGGGGTTCGTAGACTAAGATTGAGACTAAAATTTTGACGTTTAGTCAACTAAAAAGTGACTAAATATTGTAAAAAGTAACAACAGTGATCGAAACTGGACCAAGACTACATTTAAAAATAGCCGACAAAAACAACACTGGCGTGACGCGAGCAGAGCGAGCGGACAGAGGACAAGTACCACTGACACCTCTAGCGGTACTAATACTTATGAAGACATCCTAATTACATCACCATCACATCATCAACTACACCAGCCAATCATTGTTTTCGAAAAGTGGTCCACCTACCGACCAACAACCTACCGTGAACCGATCACAGTACTTGAGTAAAAAAGAAAAGAAAAATCACACTCATGAAGAGAGGGGCGGTGCTCTCTCCGGTGCATAACATATCATGTCATCCTATCCTATCTTACATATGCCTCGCAAAGAATAAGAGCTCAAGAATAGAGAGCTAACCGGCATAAACCGGCATCATAGCCCCACCCCATTGGTATTAAGTTGGCCAGTTTGCATGCACACAGAAGACAACTGAGCGAGCAGGAGTTTAGGTGATGTCATCAACACACGCCCAGTTCCATTACCGTTCTGCTGGCATTCACGTGCTGCTCTTCTACATTTCGCCACTAGGGCCAGCAGCTTTAAAACTGTGCACATTCACTGAGGCCTACGTTGTAACGTTAGACTGTAACGCTGCTTTGTTGCCTCCTTTGTCCCTGTTGTATGACCAGCGCTCGAGTGCTCAGTTTCTGACCCCCCAATGTCGCAACTCAGACCACATGCCCCTGGCATGTGGTCTGAGGGGTTCCGCTAACTCCGTACACAGGTCATCTACAGTCTAAAGCCAACACGGCGCTGCTCCAGTCTACAGGCAGTCACACTGTTGATGCCCCCTCTCCAACCATTACTGTACCCACCGCATTCATTTTAAAACACCACCATTGGTACGGACGCTCCGATCTGCACAACAACGCATCAGCACTTTTGAACACAACAATTTCCAACGGACATAATTCCAAAAACAGTGGAACGGTCATCTAACGGCGTGTAGCTGCTGCTGCACAAAAAAGGAATTCCACATTTTATAACTTTTCTCTAAATCAGTGGTTTTCAACAGGTGCTCCAGGTGGTCCCCAGGCTCAATGATGGAAAGTTGATTATCCACATGTAACTGTTTGAGCGCGGTTGGTTTCATGATTATACTGCCGATAGTTAAAACATGCGATCGTGTATGTAATATAGGATTAGGTGAATGAATGAATGAATGAATGAAATTTTTATTAACAGAGATGAGAGTTACAGTACAAATAAAGTACACACTGCTACAAAACTGATAACAGCTTGGAGAATTAATGTACAATTCAAGTACAGCTGCATCAAATCTGAAAAAGCTGATTGGACACACTAGTTAAGCATACACTTGTTTACAATAGTGGCCAACTTTTGTTGGTCATGGTAAGGTAATGGTCATTTCGATCCATTTGACAAAAGCAATCTTTAGTTTTGGGGTCTGATGGTCTGATGGATGATGATCAAATGGTGCTCCGTAACTCCAAACTGAATTAATAGTTGGGTCCTGGTGAAAAAGGTTGAAAACGAAACTGAAACTGAAACGAAATGAAACTCTAAATGAAATTACCGTTTGTATCAATGAATACTGCACTTAAAGCAGATCATCAAGCACGCACGTGTGTCTGTGTTCCCAGCAAAAAAAAACAACAGACAACAACTTTCCTAACCAACGATTCCCAACACGTGCATACTGCGCTCAAAATTATGAACACACGTGCGTGCATGCGGGTTTATAGCCATTATTCGTTTTATCAACATTTTGACCAAAACAGAATGAGAGAGAGAGCTGTGAAGAAACTCGCAGTCAATTGATAAAATTGACAAAATAGACAATTGACAAAAGCAATCTTTAGTTTTGGGATCCGTGGGGCTAAAATGCAATCAAATGGTGGTCCGTGGCTCCAAATCTCAATTCATAGCTGGGCCCTCCTGGTATGAAAAAGGTTGAAAACCACTGCTCTAAATGAAATTACCTTTTGTATCAATGAATACTGCACTTAAAGCAGATCATCAAACACGCACGCGTGGCTGTATTCCCAGCAAGAAACAACAGGCAACAACTTTCCTAATAATACGTGCATACTGCGCTCAAAGAGATCATTATGAACACACGTGCGGGCATGCGGGTTTATAGCCATTATTCATTTTATCAACATTTTGACCGAAACAGAACGAAAGAGAGAGAGACGTGAAGAAACTCGCATCACAATAATGATCGATACATAGCCAAGTCTACACAACTGGAGAATGTAGAAGACTAAAAGGCTAAAATTGCATCAATTGCTGGTCCATGGCTCAAATTCTGAATAAATAGCGCACAGTGGTATGAAAAAGGTTGAAAACCACTGCTCTAAATGAAATTACCTTTTGTATCAATGAATACTGCACTTAAAGCAGGTCATCAAGCACGCACACGTGTCTGTATTCCCAGCAAAGAAACAACAGGCAACAACTTTCCTAACCAACGATTCCCAACACGTACATACTGCGCTCAAACAGATCATTATGAACACATGTGCGTGCATGCAACTTTTTGACAGAAACAGACTAAACGAAAACGACAGAGAAAGCCGTGAAGAAAATCGCATCACAACAATGATCGATACATGGCCAAGTCTACACAACGGGAGAATGTAGAAGACTAAAAGGCTAAAATTGCATCACTTGCTGGTCCGTGGCTCAAATTCTGAATAAATAGCAGACCCTGGTATGAAAAAAGTATCTATGGTTGAAACCCACTGCAGTAGAGTACAACGGAATACAATAGTCAATTAAAGTATTGACAATGCCCCCCACCCATATTTGCCTTATTCCCATCTGTGCCTGGTGGGGTAATACATAGCCTCCGCTTCTTTCTGCGCTGCTTTTGCATCCATGGCTTTCAGTTCCCACCGGATGTCATAAGGGAGTTCTGACTGATCTAGACCTAACTTAATGACCGCCAGCTTGCATAACATCTTAAGACTGGGATTTAAGTCTAGGATGTGCAGGTTTTCTACTCTGTCCAGTCTACCTGTCCAGGATAGGTAGACTGACCGGTCCCTTGCCGTGCAACTGACCCAACATTGGCCAGTATCCTGAGGTCTCAATATCGCTCGATGCGCCAAGCGCTTCAACTTCACCCATGAAAAGGGCTCCTGAGAAGGGTCAAATTTCCACATCTCATTCATCTTACTATTATCTGCGGAATTTTTATGATACGTGTACCACTCTCCATTGTGGGCAAACGCTATATGAGCCGAGAGTCTTGCTGGACACCGCCGATGAAGGATCGCATACCGCTGCTCGTACTGTACAGTAGTTGTTCTCAGCCAGCGCTCAGTCTCTGTGTCAAACACTCTAATTTCGTAGACTCCTGACAGCAGTCCTTCCGCTTTTCTTCCCCCGACTACAAACATCTTCGTCCCAAAGATGGTGGCAGAGTGTGAATACGAAGCAGGCGGCAAAGAGCCTCTGGCCTTGATCAAAGACCAGACCATTGCAGCGGTGTCCAACTTATACGTGTCATAATTAACTTTATCCCCTTGCCGTCCTCCATGAATATACATGAACCTCCCCAAGACACAGGCAGAATGGCACTCCGTCTCCGGTGGGACCGTCCCGCTGACACTGGGTCTCGACCATCTGTGGGCGTCGGTGTCAAACGTGTAGAGCACGTCACGGAAAGCACAGCCTCCCCACATGTAGACGGTGCCGTCTACGGGCTCGGCCGTGTGGCCGCGGACCCAGCGCTCACACCACAGCTCATTCCCTCGTCTTCCAGTGGGGACTGGGACCACCTTCACCCAGCGCAGGGACACCATGTTGAAGATGTGCACATCCAGCACGGAGCTGGGAGGAGAAATGCCGTCCATTTTGCCTTGCCGTCCGAAGCAGTACAGCTTGTGGGCTATCTGAACGACAGAATGAATTTTGATTTCATCCAAAGGCACTTTTGTATAGAATAGAAATTCAAACATTTCACAGACCAGCACACCTTTTCAGCCACACAATGCTACATTATCATGCTATCATGCTAAATTATGGTGTCAAGCTTAGCTGTTCTATCTGACAGCTCATTTTGAAAGACAATTACACGGCTGTCATACGACAGTATGATGCTTATTACGACATCATGATGCTAATAATGCTTTGTAATGCTAATGCTGAGTATTGGTATTAATGTTAAGTAATGCTAAGCATTGTGAAAATGCTAATAATGCTACATAATATAATGCTAAGTATTGTTAAAATGCTAATAATGCTAAGTAATGCTAATAGTGCTAAGTAATGGTAATGACAGTAAAGTATTGTTAATAATGCTACACTCAACAAAAATATAAACACTTTTGTTTTTGCTCCCATTTTTCAGGGGACGGACTTAAAGCGCTAAAATTCATTCCAGATATACAATATAACCATTTCTCTCAAACACTGTTCACAAATCTGCCTAAATGTGTGATATTGAGCACTTCTGCTTTGTTAAGATAATCCATCCCACCTCACAGGTGTGCCACATCAAGATGCAGATGTGACATCATGATTAGTGCACAGATGTACCTTAGACTCTCCACAATAAAAGGCCACCCTGAAATGTGCAATTTTGTTTTGCCTTATTGGGTGTATGGGCCTCCGAACCAGTCAGTATCTGGTGTGACCATCATTTGCCTCATGTAGTGCAACACATCTTCTTCGCATAGAGTTAATCAGATTGTCAAATGTGTCCTGTGGAATGTTGGTCCACTCCTCTTCAATGGCTATGTGAAGTTGCTGGATATTAGTGGGAACTGGTACACACTGTAAAAATGGTAATAACAAATTATTACCACATTATTACCATTTCGACAGCACATACCAGTTCCCACTAATATCCAGCAACTTCACATAGCCATTGAAGAGGAGTGGACCAACATTCCACAGGCCACAATTGACAATCTGATAAACTCTATGTGAAGATGTGTTGCACTGCATGAGGCAAATGGTGGTCACACCAGATACTGACTAGTTCTGAGACACATGGCCCCTGTAAGGCAAAAGAAAATTGCACATTTCAGGGTGGCCTTTTATTGTGGAGAGTCTAAGGTACATCTGTGCACTAACCATGATGTCACAATCTTGATGTGGCACACCTGTGAGGTGGGATGGATTATCTTAACAAAGCAGAAGTGCTCAATATCACATTTATCATTTAGGCAGATTTGTGAACAGTGTTTGAGAGAAATGGTTATATTGTATATCTGGAATGAATTTTAGGTCTTTAAGTCCATCCCCTGAAAAATGGGAGCAAAAAACAAAAGTGTTGCGTTTACATTTTTGTTGAGTGTAATTAAGGCTCAGTGTGTGAAAATGGTAATAATGCTAAGTCATGCTAATGCAGCTAATGCTACTACAGACCCCATTTAATGCCAATTCTTTCTGTGACCCTCAAGTAATATTGTGCAACTGTTGTTTATGTAACTCTGATTGTTTACAACACCTCTAACGGGTCCATTTGGTTCCATTTGAACACCGAGTTACACACCCAGGGGCCCATTTGGTTCCTATCACTATCCCCAATTTAGGTATCCTCTCGACTACGGCCCTCCCTCGGTCACATAGTATAGGATGCCACCATTGATGTGTACCTGTGTATGTCATATCTATGGTGCATGTGCAACTATCACCACATTGTAAAGGCACAAACACACTGCCCTCTGCCTTATATATTGGCGTTTCTAATTTTCACTTCTGTACCGTGCTATACAAACAGTTCCAACTATGTCTTATTCTTTGTTAGGGTTTATGTTACACAGAGCTTTGTCTATACATCTATTACCACTGTCCCCCTCCATACTCCATTTCTCCCCATTACCCGCAGGGTGACGTAACAGCGGACGTGCGAACAGACAGACAGACAGACAGACAGACAGACAGGGGGTGAAACATAGTCACCACCTGACGGTGAAGAGAATAACGTCACCTTCTTAAAATAATCGCATAAGTCATTTTTTCCAGGTTTTTCAGGAAAGACAAAAAACTCCCCCAAAGTTTTTTGGGGGGAGACGTAAACTATGACATCATCATGACGTCATAGTCGGGAGGACAGACAGATAGAGGGCACAGACGGGCTACGTGCACGGACAGAGGGCGTTTTATAGTCGGGAGGACGGACAGATCGAGGGCACAGACGGGCACAGACGGACAGATCGAGGGCACATACGGGCTACGTGCACGGACAGAGGGCGTTTTATAGTCACCACCTACGGTGGAGACAATAAAACGATGGTAATGAGAGACTGTTAGTGATTACATCATCTCCCAACTTGATGACATGCTTATGACGTCTTCTTGGTGACGTGTCCACATGGACACATAAATTCTAAAGAATTGAGCATGTGAGCCCAGACAACGTCAAAGACGTTTCAGGTCATTGAGATATTTTGTCACAAGCCCTTGCCTGTATTTCCTCTATCCTTATGAGAGGTGCTGGAAGCCAACTTGCCTCGAGTCCGTCAACTCCGGGAAATTGGGACGACGAAGACGAATCAACTCCGGAAAATTGGTACGACGACCTGCCCCCTTCTGGCTCAGATTGTGACGAGGAACCGCCCCCTCCTGGCCCAGGTTGTGACGAGGAACCGCGCCCTCCTGGCCCAGGTTGTGACGAGGAACCGCGCCCTCCTGGCCCAGGTTGTGACGAGGAACCGCGCCCTCCTAGCCCAGATTGTGACGAGGAACCGCGCCCTCCTAGCCCAGATTGTGACGAGGAACTGCGCCCTCCTGGCTTAGACAGGCAGGGTCTTCCACACTGTTATGCTGGTACAGCGGCACATATTACATTCAATAATGATATACTCCTAAATGCAATCCTCGCCTTAAATATTGCTGAGGTAGAGAAGGATGAAGCCAAAGTCAGAGGCATCCAAGCCTTCTTCCAAATGATGCAGTTGGCTAAAGGACAAAAGAACTCTCCACGTATTGTTGAACTGGTCAAGGCCATCCTGGCAAAGAAACTTCATAATAAGCCACGGGATGCTGTGGAGTTTTGGTTAGATATGATAGACTTGCTAAGTGACAGCTGTGATTCTATGAGGATAGTCATTGCCGGGCAATACTATTGCAAATCAACTGGTCATATGGGGAATTCTATTGCTGTCAATGCCGAACTCCATCCGAACATTCAAGATTATTTTTTGACTGAGAAATGTGGAAAATTCAGTAAATTGTCCAAATATGTGTTTATCCAAATTGACCAGATGGGTTTAAGCGACAAGGCTTTCATTGAAGTTGCTTTCAGAGAGCAGCTACTATGCCGCACAGTGACAGAAGATGTTCTGTGCAAACTGCACGCGGTCACTTTCCATCTAGGTGATGATGATGTAGGCCATTACGTGATTTGTGTGAGGAAGCAACAAGGAGCTGGAAGCAAATTCTGGTATTGTAACGATGAGCGGGTTGTGGAAGTCGATATCACCAAAGTGATCGCCAAATCTTTTGGGGATGTTGCAGCATTGGTATATGCCCGAGATGACCTCAGAGCTAACCTCCTACCTGTAGGAGATGGCTTCATCAGACTTAACCCACAACCTGGAGACTCCTATTCATATCACAGATGTGTGGCAGAGATTCTACATCTGTATGATCCATTCTTAAAAGAAATCTGCGAGTTAGTTCTCAAGGAAGAACAACAAGAAGAAGTCAAAAAGAAAATCATTCTGATACAAGAGTTCTTCAAAGGATCATTGTATGGAAAGAACATCTTTGATTTGGTCAATGCAGTTTTGGGACAAGAGCAGGCAGAACAAGAAAAATATGGGACTGATAGCGACTTTTGGTGTTCCCTGATAGGCATACTGAAAAGCTGTCCAGCTATGGAAGAATTATTCAATTCCCATTTTCGATCCGTAAAATATTCAATTACCAAACAACGCCATTGTAAGCATGTTACGGATTCTGAGGTCAGCAGTTATGAGTTTATCATCACCCCAGAATATGACAGCATTGATGATTATTTTAGTGGCACAAGGTCAAGTCTTGGTCCCTGTTGCAATAAATGCGACGACAACAACAATGTAACGGGTTGTTTCGTTGAAAGATTTGCGGAGTTGGCTAAAATGTTAACTGTACGATTTCCAGGGGAACATCAATTTGCTGTCCAAAATAGGCTATCCCTCAGAAAATTGACATTAAGCTTAGATTGGGAATGGGTTCACTACAAACTGTACGCAGCCATTTTACGACGAGGAGCTTGTGACCATTATGTGGTTTATGGGGGACATGAGACCTGCGATGACAGTACGGTTGTAGCACTGGTATACCGGCCGGATTCCAGCAGTTCCGGAGCCAGTTCAACTGGCATTCAATATCTCAATCCAACTGGCATATTGAACAAAAACACTTGTTATGCCATTGTAAATGTACAGATCCTTTATCCCATTCTAGGTAAAATGCTCATAGAGACCCCTTGTGATGAAACAAACCAAACTCAAACGGAACTCTACGAGGTCTTCAAACAAATGGAAAAACGGGAAGCTGGAATTGGAGAGGTGCCACTGCCATCACTTGATAAACTTCTCAAAACTTTGCACAATAAAGACGAGTTGGAGGGTTACCCATTCGAGTTTTTCAAGATGCTGTTGGAGAACATGAAACATGAACACAGTGACATCTTTAGAATCACAAAAACAATAGCATTCTCTTGCAACTCGTGTGGACATACCTATGAAAGAAATGAGGAAACAAAGTATCTATGGTGTCTAGTCGACCAATATCTGAACCTTATGGACTTTTTTCAAAAGAGTAGGGAGACGGCAATACATTGCTCCAAATGCAAAAACGAGGAGCAGAGCGAAACTGTGAAAGGATTCAATGCTGAAGTCCTGATTATCCGCCTGGATGGGAAGCATGGGAAGTGGGATGATACCAAACACTTCGAATTCCCAAAGGAACTTTCACTTCCCAACTCAAACAAAACCATTATCTTTGATTTAACCTCAGTCATTGTAGAGGATGATAACCTGGAGCATGCATACGCTTTTGTAAAATCTGCTACCAACAAAAACTGGCAACTTTTTGATCATGACACAGCTTTCGAGGTTGTGGAATCCAGGGCGATCAATGACAATTACGGCCAACATCCTTTCAAAGCTAGTGTATTGGTGTATACCCAAAGATCTGCGAGCCCCAGCAGTGGTGCTTCCTCAACGACAAGGCATAATCATCTCCAAGAAGTTAAACAGATACAAAGGCAGACAACTCGCAGTGAGAATTTTGCGCTAGCTATAATTTCAGTTTTATGCCACTACCCCAACTTTAGACAGGCAATCAAACTAGTCAATACCACAGATAATGTATGTCACGAGCTGAGATATTTGATCAATAAATTAGATCGCAGTTCCTCTGGCATCCCTGTTGCCCCCTGTATGCATCCTGACGAAGCAAGTGCCTTCATTATTGCCCTCAGGAAGAAAGCTAGGGCAGTTCAATTCCTAGAATATTTGCTAAAAATGGAAGTCAATAACAGGCTTTTCCTTGGACAGAAGGTGTTCTGGGGCAGGAATGCTAAAAAAATAACAAAATCATTCTATAAAATCAATGTCAAACCGTTGCAACCAACAGACAACGAGTCACTCTACAAATTTCTAATGAGACACGACTGTATAAGTAAGCACACAGGCGTTGAAAATTCAGGTTATGGGTTTTTAAGTTTGGAGTTACCCAACATACTCTGCTTAGAATTTGAAAAAATTTGCTTATCGCAACAAACAAGGAAATACAAAGATGTTCTTACGCTTGGCTCAGTAAAGTATAGGCTGTTTGCGGTTATAGTTACTGACAGTGAAAACAGTTACAAGACTTACATAAAAGATATGAAGAACACACAAACATGGTATTTGTATGAGGGCACAGGAAGGTTGTATGCCTCACTCGAAACAGTTCTGGGCCATTGTGGCAAAAAGTGTGTTCGTGTGGTGTTTTATGTTAAAGATTCTTGTTTTTGATTTTACCTCCTGGGGGCATCAGTGCGTTCCACACCTGTTGTCCATATTTCGTTCTGAGCAGAGTGTTTTATTTTCCTTTTGTCTATGTCTGCTAACTGGACTTGCACTACCTTTTTTTTTCCCCTCACACATGCAGGCGCGCACGCACACACACTTGGGGCCTCAGAATTTGCACAGTGTCAAAAACAAAAAGCAAAATTGGTTACTTGAATGAAAGTAGATCAGCACTCGGCAGAGTGCAGTAGTAGGCAATATGAGTAGTCCATGGCATACTCGTTCGTGAGCAGAGCGACATTAGCTATAAAGGTCTTTTACTTATGCCACCATTATGCCACCTAATCGCACCGATCGCTTAACTAACTAAACTAAAATATACACAAGATCTACTGTCAATGATTTCTCCCGTTCCAAAGTCTCTTGAGACTATGTTAGGTGTAACAGGTGGAGAGGTGTCCTGTGCTACAGTGCCCTCATGTGGTGGTACACACATGCAACATGCAATATGTTACATCTCCCTTCTTAACTCATTAATTGCCCATTTTAATGGATTAATCAAGCTGCCCATGCCCATATTTTGAATTCCAGTATAATATTTTGTGATATGACCACAATGTCACGAAATCTCATTTTATGCATGAATGTCTCTGGTTTACACAGGAAAAAAAAAATCATCTCTCTACCACATTCCATTGTTGAGTTATTACTGGCCATGCCACTATTCCTCATAATGCCAACAATATACCCCAATTTTCACATTTTTTATTCATCAAATTAATGCCAATCAAATAAAACATATGATTCCAAATACTTGTCATTTGTAGAGTTGATCATATACTATATGATAACACCCAGTAGGTGGCAGTAATGCAGACGATAGCTGGAAATGAAGCGCATTTCCGGTCATAGAGTAAGAGTAGTTCCGGTTTATCCATGTCACTGTTGCTAGGCAGACTGTGTGGGGTTGTGATCGTCTCCTTCAGCTCCGTCGGAGCGACCGTTTTTTCTATCATATCAAGCTGTAATGCCGCACCGATGGTTGGATTATGATCAGCGATGGACATACAGACCGTGCACGCGCACATGCAAGCGTGCACACAGCGATTTTGGCAATTACTAAGTGAGTAGAACCTGCCGTTAGCCGATCATGCTAATCGCCTGAAATGAATGTTATAAAAGTTAAGGATTAAATAAAGCGTCAACCAGGGCTTTGAACCGGTTCAAAGAACGAAAACCGAAAATTCTAGGGGATTTTTCAAGAACCGAAAACAAAAACGGAACCGAAATGGTCTTCAACTGTTCCGGAATGAAACGCTATTCTGAAATCCACAAAACCGGTTAATAACGTTTTTTTTTTTTTTTTTTCGTTCTCATATCAATGATAAATAAAGGTGCTCTTTGTAACACAGCTATCTGATCTCCGTGGATAGTTGCGTTAAAGTTGAGTTTATTTTTTATAAACACGCAGATCGTGACTGTTATATTTATAAACAAGTATATGCACTATAAACAAGTATATGCACTATAAACTATAAAATTATATACATTATAATCCATCTTGCGCCTCGGGGAAGAGCGCCTGTGATCATCTTTCTTTTGTTCATTTCTTTTTTTGGTCGCAATTGCAATCGAATGCACTTCAGGGACGGCTATATATAAGCATATATATAAGCATATTCACGGGGGGCAATCCCCCCCTAACGCCCTTACTACAACGAGAATTGTCGCATCCAGTTTTCGCCCCCCCCCAATTGTGAAATGTTTGAGCCGGGCCTGCCCTGAACTAACTAACGGCGATAGAAAGCGAAAAACATCTTCCAAGTTTGAACGCGCGCCCCGCTCCAAAGACTCGAGCTTCTAGCAGATATTCTGTGTAACACGAGTGGATTAATGTAGGCCTACCTGCTCCTCGACAATATAGACGGCACATTTAATGACCAAACAGCTCTCTGTGGTGAGTCCAACTCCATATAGCCATGCATGTACAGTATGCTGTGTGCCGTGATGCAGACAGACAGACAGCGCATGCAATGGCCTTACTGACATTCATAAATAAAACTATAGGCTTAAATAGGCCTACATACAAAGATAGTTATTTGACCAAAGTTGTGAAAGCTCAGTAGCTGCTGCAGTGAACACACTCTGCTCCCCTGGCTAGTAGGGTAATAACATGGATGAAATTGGAATAGGCTAATCCAGGCAGCTTGCCCCGACAGCCACGTGCACTTTTATTGTAAATCAGGCTTGTGGACAAGCCTGATGTTTGTAAACGACTTCACATGTATCCGCCAAACATTACCGGAACGATAAGAACGAACGCTATTTTTAGTTCCGAACCGGTTCGAACCGGTTCAGTTTGGTGCTGGAACGATTGCCAGAACGAAAACGTTAAATATAAATCGACCCGAACCGGTTTTGAACCGTTCCTGAAAAATAATTTCGTTTCCAAGCCCTGGCGTGAACACAGCGTCAAGGGCATCAAGGGCATGAGTTATTTAAAGCGTGTTTAAAGCGTCAATAGCGTCAAGCGCAATAAGGGAGTTAAATAAGACAGTTGTCTCATATACTTGAGGTATCATGACTTGTTAGTCCATCAGTCCATTAGGCAAAACTATTTGTTGAAATAATATAAGTGCTCAAAATACTGGATTGGAACAGCAAACCAGGCACATAGCATAACAACCAAAGTAGTGCATTATGAATACTTGAACCTGGGTAAAAGTGCAAAATGTCCTGTGTGGACATACTGTATGTAAACAGGTAGGCACAATCACTGTAAATATCTTCTTATTAACTGCAGTTTACTTCTTCCTTTTCTGTCTTTTCTTAGGAAGGCAATAATATGAAAATGATAACAATCACAATGTCACAATCACGTTTTTTTTTTTTTTTTTTTTTTTTCGTCTCAGGGCGGCGTTAGGCTCGCACCCTTTACAATAATTCACAAGTCGAGGACTTGTCTTGGCCTGACTGCACGGCCTGAGCGTGTGATGCAGGGGTTTTCAACAGGTGGTCCAGGGACCACCAGTGGTCCCTGAGAGAGTTCCAGGTGGTCCCCAGCTAAGTTGGTTAACCAAATGGACCCTTGCGGGTCCATTTGGTTTCATTTTTACACTCTCAAGAGTTAAAATATTCATCATCTGAATTAGCCATTTTGGAATGTATGTTTTGCCTGTTCTGTTTCCCAAATCCAGCCTGGAATTGTGGACAAAAGCAAAATAAATCTTTAGATTTGGGGTCTGTGGGGCTAAAATATCCTCAAATTGTGGTACGTGGCTCAAATCCTGAATAAATGGTGGTCCCTGGGATGAAAAAGGTTGAAAACCACTGGTGTGATGTGTAACGGACCCGGTGCTGACAAACTTTTATTGTGAAGGGCTTCCTGCCAGGTTTGATCTCACAGACCTTATTTTGACTGCTTCCTGTCCAAACCTGACACTGATTAAGTGGATCCAGTTCACCTGTGAGGGAGTGACTCCCAATATGGTAAATGACAGCAGCAGTGAAGTATAAAACAGGCTCAATGGACACCAAGCAGGATCAAGAGCCATCATGGGACCAACACACAAACTGTGTTTAAGGTAGAAAAAACGGTTAATGGACAAACGGTCAAAGGCTACGGAACAATGGACACCAAGCAGGGAAGCACACGCCACTTTAGCACCCAGCTGGAAAGGGGGACAAGGTGAATTTCATGTATTATTGTTGTGGCCAGTTTCATGTTGCATTTTGATAATTGTAGTTTTAAGCTATTGATTATATGGTATAAATTGGTTTATTGGAAGTTGTTATGAATGATTATTTTTGTCTGATTATGATGTATATTTCCATGCCTGTTTTTTGTATGCAGTTCTACGTTGATTATATTAAAGACTCTTCAAAATCATCAGTTCAGAATCCAACCTTTCATGGCCAGCTGGGTCCGCTACATGATGTATCCTCATTGCGGATTATCTGGCTGACAGTTGGGGTCTGGAGGTGACACAGGTTCGCGGTGACGGACCTGCGGGGGCCGATTGGCCATCTGGAGTACAGGGAGTTTTCCCGGTGGCCTGTGCCACCTAGTGGCCTGGACAAGATCCAAAATGCACTAGAATGTGCTAGATGCTCGCCCGAACATACAGATCAAAATGACCATTAATCTTCTACATTCTCTAGTTGTGTAGACTAAGTTGGGCTAATTCACATGATGAATATTTTAACTCTTGGGGGTGTAAAAACCCCCGCAAGGGTCCATTTGGTTTCATTTTTACGCTCTTAAAGAGTTACATCTGGTTAACCAGCCTCTGCGAGGCCATTGCTCTGCGGGTAGTGGGGGCTAGTGGTGGTGTGTGTGTGAAACCCCATGACTCTGCAAAGCGCTGAAACTCTGTTGAGCTGTAACAGGGGCCGTTGTACCTCAGGACGGTCTGTGCGATCAAATGGACCCTTGCGGGTCCATTTGGTTTCATTTTTACACTCTCAAGAGTTAAAATATTCATCATCTGAATTACCCCAAGTCTACACAAGTAGAAGATGGACAAAAGCAAAAATAAATATTTAGTTTTTGGGGTCTGTGGGGCAAAAATGTCCTCAAATGGTGGTCCGTGGCTCAAATTCTGAATAAATGGTGGTCCCTGGGATCAAAAAGGTTGAAAACCACTGATCTACAACAATGATGTAGTCTCTTGAGTTCCACGTGAATAGGTCGGTGCCTATAACCTGCCACGGCATGTCTGGAATGGCGTGTGACAACAGGGGCTCTTGGGGGTTTGCGCTGCGTCACTCTTGACATATGCTGCAAGCTTCCAATGCTGCCTCGATTTCTTTTCCCATGCTGGGCCAAAATAGAAGGTCTCTAGCTCTGTTTTTGCTCTTTTCTACACCCATGTGGCTGGAGCTGTGGGTCTTGGCTCATGGCCTCTCTTATTTCTGACAGTCTCTTGTCACTCACAGGCATGCTGCTCATCACTGTATGCACTTGGCCATCCATTCCTTCTGTTGGTTCTGTCGTGGTGGACTGCACTATGACTTTACGGCCATACATGTACTCGTGGAAACGTTTGCAGCCGAACAGCACAGCATACAGTTCCTTTTCTATCTGCGCATAATTCTCTTCAGTGCTGTTGAGAGACATTGATGCGGCTGTCTTGAAGCATGACTGCACCAAGGCCACTCTTTGAAGCATCCACTTGGAGCCATAGCCCTTTCTCGGGGTCAAAGTATGACAGTACTGGTCTTGGCTGCTGAGTTATCAATTCTTTCATCCGTTTGAATGCTTTGTCGTGGTTGGCATCCCACACAAACTCACTGTCATGTTTTAGTAGTTGTCGCTGTGGTGCATTGATCTCTGACAGGTGTGGAGCGAATCTGGCAAGGTAGTTTATCATTCCTAGAACTGTCTCCAATCCTGCCTTGTTCTGTGGTGGCTTCATCTCCTTGACAGCGTTCACTTTTTGTGGATCTGGCTTTATGCAGTCGTGTGACAGTGTGTGACCAAAATAACTAACCTCTGACACGCAGATGTGGCATTTGTCAGGGTTCAATCACACACCTCTCTCTCTGGTGCGCTGCAGCATGGCTCTGAGGTGTCGGTCGTGTTCTAGCTTGGTTTTCCCGAACACCAGGATGTCATCGACGAAGATTCGTTGCTCAGCTTTATGGCCCAATAGCCTGACCTAGCGTCCAGAACGCTGTATGTAGTATTTTGCTCCGGCGAGCTTTGTGGTGACGTCCTCCTAGGTAGGGGATAGTGAGGTCTCAGTATGGCCTTGTTGAGGGGCCTGGGGTCTAGGCACACCCTCAGCTTTCCTGTCTTCGGCTTCTCAACAACAACGAGTGCGTTCACCGCGTCGGTGGGTTCTGTGACTTTACAGATAATGTTATTGGTTTCCATACTGTCGAGCTCATCTTTAAGGTGACTTCGTAGGGCTATAGGGATCCTGCGTGGGGGGCATACCACTGGTGTGACGTCAGGGTGGACACAGAAGTTATACTTCAGTATACTACATGATGCTCTGACAGCCTGTGTCTATTTTGCCTTTTTCTTCAGACACGGCCATCACTATTTTGACTAGGTTTAGGTCACGGCATGCTTTCATAGCATGGACTGGTGGGGCACTAGTGTCAACAACATGGAAATCTAGCAGTAGTGTACTGTTTTTGTGTCTGCACTTTAACTTACATTTTCCATCCACAGTCAGTGCATGTACTCCATGGCATAGTCTGTGAGCTTGCGTGTCACTGGCTGCATCCTTGAAGAGAGTCTGGAAGATGTTGACTGGAATGGTGTTGGCCTGTGCACCCGTGTCCACTTTGAATCTGACCTTTTGTGGGGGAGAGCCAAGCTCAACGTCTGCATAAGCTTGCTCACAGCTTTTCCCTTCATTCTCGATAGTGATGCTGTCGATCAAGAGCCCTGACTCCTCTTCATCGATGTCCTCTTCAGATGCATCTGTGTTCTCTCCAACGGTATGCACGGTTTTGCGATGAGAACTTGACTGTGCTGGGGCTTTTGATTTACATGCTCTGGCGAAATGATTAAACTTTTTGCACTTCATGCACCGTTTTCCTTTCGCTGGACAAATGTCCTTGCTGCTGTGTTGCCCTGCACAGTAGCTACAGGTTCTCTGGGTTGAATCATGTTCCTTCTGTCTTGCAGCTTTCTGCGGTCTCTCCTGCCTGTATGGCTTTCTGCTTACAGCATGTACAGTATCATGATCTTTGCCATTTCCTATTGTCTTAAGCTTCTGCCTTGCTAGCTCGTGGGACATTGCAATGTCTATGGCTTTCTCTAACGTGAATTCTGCTCCCTGGCTGAGTAGTTTCTCACGCACATGTGGGGAATTTGTGGCAAAGACAATGCGGTTCCTGACCATTTCGTCACTGTTTTGGTAAGCACAATCTTTCACAAGCAGTTTTAGCTCACTCACAAACTTCTCAATTGATTCATGCTCACCCTGCATCCTTTCATGAAACTTATATCTGGCGTAGGTGGGATTTGCTTTGGGGGTGATGTAGGCTGTATACTTCATAATGTCTTTAGCTACTTGGACTCGTCTCCCGTGAGTGCCCAGGTGTTGAAAACATCACAACCCTTTTCCCCGATCCATAAAAGGAGGTAGCTGCACTTGTCCGCCTCTTCTTTCTCTCTGAGCGGACCGGTGAACATCAGCTGCGCATGCTGCTGGAACCATCTCCAGGCCTCAGGCAGGTTGGTGGAATCCCAGTCCATCCGTGAAGCAGGACCACCATAGGAATCCATTTCTTCAGCGTTGGGTTCATAGATAGTCCTCTACTCTGACACCATGTATTATTTTACCCTTTGGTTGGTTAAACACTTATTAACAATATACACAAGATGTGCACTGTCAACAATGATTTATTTATTCCGCCATCTTGGATCTCATCTGTGCATGAACTCCCGTTCCAAAGTCTTGTGAGACTATATTAGGTGTAACAGGTGGAGAGGTGTCCTGTGCTACAGTGCCCTCATGCGGTGGTACACACATGTAACATGCAATATGTTACAGCATTGATTCATTTGACTACGTGTGTCCACTGGCCCGGGCATCTTCATGCCTCCTGTGAGTGTGTAATGATGTCTTCTTTCCTTGCGTGCCAAAAAACGTCATTATCCCACAATGAAAGCATTCACGCCTCCCCAGCTTTGGTATGAAAGTCACCTAATCTACATAAAATAACCACATTCTACTCCTCCAAAAAAGGGCTTCCCTTTGCTTCATATGGCAGCAGTGCGGATTGCAATTGACTTTAAAGATTTGCACCATGTTGCAGGTTACATACATTGATTGGCTGTAGTAAGCTACAGATCTGGTCTGACGTGGGAATCGTGACGGGCAGCTCTGCTGATCTGGACTCAGGCTAGTATAGGCTAGCTGCTTCTTTAGGAAACAAACTGATAGAGTTGCAGACTAAAATTTTGACGTTTAGTCAACTAAAAAGTGACTAAATATTGTAAAAAGTAACAACAGTGATCGAAACTGGACTAAGACTACATTTAAAAATAGCCAACAAAAACAACACTGGCGTGACGCAAGCAGAGCGAGCGGACAGAGGACAAGTACCACTGACACCTCTAGCGGTACTAATACTTATGAAGACATCCTAATTACATCACCATCACATCATCAACTACACCAGCCAATCATTGTTTTCGAAAAGTGGTCCACCTACCGACCAACAACCTACCGTGAACCGATCACAGTACTTGAGTAAAAAAGAAAAGAAAAATCACACTCATGAAGAGAGGGGCGGTGCTCTCTCCGGTGCATAACATATCATGTCATCCTATCCTATCTTACATATGCCTCGCAAAGAATAAGAGCTCAAGAATAGAGAGCTAACCGGCATAAACCGGCATCATAGCCCCACCCCATTGGTATCAAGTTGGCCAGTGGCGTTTGCATGCACACAGAAGACGACTGAGCGAGCAGGAGTTTAGGTGATGTCATCAACACACGCCCAGTTCCATTACCGTTCTGCTGGCATTCACGTGCTGCTCTTCTACATTTCGCCACTAGGGCCAGCAGCTTTAAAACTGTGCACATTCACTGAGGCCTACGTTGTAACGTTAGACTGTAACACTGCTTTGTTGCCTCCTTTGTCCCTGTTGTATGACCAGCGCTCGAGCGCTCAGTTTCTGACCCCCCAATGTCACAACTCAGACCACATGCCCCTGGCCAGCGTATTACAGTAGACACGGGGTTCCGCTATCTCCGTACACAGGTCATCTACAGTCCAAAGCCAACACGGCGCTGCTCCAGTCTACAGGCAGTCACACCGTTGATGCCCCCTCTCCAACCATTACTGTACCCACCACGTTCATTTTAAAACACCACCATTGGTACGGACGCTCCAATCTGCACAACAACGCATCAGCACTTTTGAACACAACAATTTCCAACGGACATAATTCCAAAAACAGTGGAACGGTCATCTAACGGCGTGTAGCTGCTGCTGCACAAAAAAGGAATTCCACATTTTATAACTTTTCTCTAAATCAGTGGTTTTCAACAGCTGCTCCAGGTGGTACCCAGGCTCAATGATGGAAAGTTGATAATCCACATGTAACTGTTTGAGCGCGGTTGGTTTCATGATTATACTGCTGATCGTTAAAACATGTGATCGTGTATGTAATATAGGATTAGGTGAATGAATGAATGAATGAATGAATGAATGAATGAATGAATGAATGAATGAATGAATGAATGAAATTTTTATTAACAGAGATGAGAGTTACAGTACAAGTCAAGTACACACTGCTACAAAACTGATAACAGCTTGGAGAATTAATGTACAAATCAAGTACAACTGCATCAAATCTGAAAAAGATTGGACACACTAGTTAAGCATACACTTGTTTACAATAGGGGCCAACTTTTGTTGGTCATGGTAAGGTAATGGTCATTTCGATCCATTTGACAAAAGCAATCTTTAGTTTTGGGGTCTGTGCGGCTAAAATGCAATCAAATGGTGCTCCGTAACTCCAAACTGAATTAATAGTTGGGGTCCTGGTGAAAAAGGTTGAAAACCACTACTCTAAATGAAATTACCGTTTGTATCAATGAATACTGCACTTAAAGCAGATCATCAAGCACGCACGCGGGTCTGTGTTCCCAGCAAAAAAAAAAAACAACAGACAACAACTTTCCTAACCAACGATTCCCAACACGTGCATACTGCGCTCAAACAGATCATTATGAACACACGTGCGTGCATGCGGGTTCATAGCCATTATTCATTTTATCAGCTTTTTGACCGAAACAGAACGACAGAGAGCTGTGAAGAAACTTGCAGTCAATTGATAAAATTGACAAAATAGTCAATTGACAAAAGCAATCTTTAGTTTTGGGATCCGTGGGGCTAAAATGCCATCAAATGGTGGTCCGTGGCTCCAAATCTCAATTCATAGCTGGGCCCTCCTGGTATGAAAAAGGTTGAAAACCACTGCTCTAAATGAAATTACCTTTTGTATCAATGAATACTGCACTTAAAGCAGATCAAGCATGCACGCGTGGCTGTATTCCCAGCAAAAAAACAACAGGCAACAACTTTCCTAATAATACGTGCATACTGCGCTCAAAGAGATCATTATGAACACACGTGCGGGCATGCGGGTTTATAGCCATTATTCATTTTATCAACATTTTGACCGAAACAGATGAAAGAGAGAGACGTGAAGAAACTCGCATCACAATAGTGATCAATACATAGCCAAGTCTACACAACTAGAGAATGTATTAGACTAAAAGGCTAAAATTGCATCAATTGCTGGTCCATGGCTCAAATTCTGAATAAATAGCGCACAGTGGTATGAAAAAGGTTGAAAACCACTGCTCTAAATTAAATTACCTTTTGTATCAATGAATACTGCACTTAAAGCAGGTCATCAAGCACGCACACGTGTCTGTATTCCCAGCAAAGAAACAACAGGCAACAACTTTCCTAACCAACGATTCCCAACACGTACATACTGCGCTCAAACAGATCATTATGAACACATGTGCGTGCATGCAACTTTTTGACAGAAACAGACTAAACGAAAACGAAAAAGCCGTGAAGAAAATCGCATCACAACAATGATCGATACATGGCCAAGTCTACACAACGGAAGAATGTAGAAGACTAAAAGGCTAAAATTGCATCACTTGCTGGTCCGTGGCTCAAATTCTGAATAAATAGCACACCCTGGTATGAAAAAAGTATCTATGGTTGAAACCCACTGCAGTAGAGTACAACGGAATACAATAGTCAATTAAAGTATCGACAATGCCCCCCACCCATATTTGCCTTATTCCCATCTGTGCCTGGTGGGGTAATACATAGCCTCCGCTTCTTTCTGCGCTGCTTTTGCATCCATGGCTTTCAGTTCCCACCGGATGTCATAAGGGAGTTCTGACTGATCTAGACTGGGATTTAAGTCTAGGATGTGCAGGTTTTCTACTCTGTCCAGTCTACCTGTCCAGGATAGGTAGACTGACCGGTCCCTTGCCGTGCAACTGACCCAACATTGGCCAGTATCCTGAGGTCTCAATATCCATCGATGCGCCAAGCGCCTCAACTTCACCCATGAAAAGGGCTCCTGAGAAGGGTCAAATTTCCACATCTCATTCATCTTACTATTATCTGCGGAATTTTTATGATACGTGTACCACTCTCCATTGTGGGCAAACGCTATATGAGCCGAGAGTCTTGCTGGACACTGCCGATGAAGAGTTGCATACCGGTGGTCGTACTGTACAGTAGTTGTTCTCAGCCAGCGCTCAGTCTCTGTGTCAAACACTCTAATGCCGTAGACTCCTGTCAGCAGTCCTTCCGCTTTTCTTCCCCCGACTACAAACATCTTCGTCCCAAAGATGGTGGCAGAGTGTGAATACGAAGCAGGCAGCAAAGAGCCTCTGGCCTTGATCAAAGACCAGTACAGCTTGTGGGCTATCTGAACGACAGAATGAATTTTGATTTCATCCAAAGGCACTTTTGTATAGAATATCACTTCAAACATTTCACAGAGCAGCACAACCTTTTCAGCCACACAATGCTACATTATCATGCTATCATGCTAAATTATGGTGTCAAGCTTAGCTGTTCTAACTGACAGCTCATTTTGAAAGACAATTACACGACTGTCAGACGACAGTATGATGCTTATTACGACATCATGACAGTGTGATGTCTCTACAGGATTGGGTGTAGTGGAGGGGGGACGGCGTCCCCTCCACTTCTCACATCTAATATATTTTATATACAGGGGTGTAGTGGAGGGGGGACGCAGGGGGACGGCGTCCCCTCCACTTCTCACATCTAATATATTTTATATACAGGGGTGTAGTGGAGGGGGGACGGCGTCCCCTCACTTCTCACATCTAAAATATTTTATATACAGGGGTGTAGTGGAGGGGGGACGCAGGGGGACGGCGTCCCCTCCACTTCTCACATCTAATATATTTTATATACAGGGGTGTAGTGGAGGGGGGACGCGGGGGGACGGCGTCCCCTCCACTTCTCACATCTAATATATTTTATATACAGGGGTGTAGTGGAGGGGGGACGCGGGGGGACGGCGTCCCCTCCACTTCTCACATCTAATATATTTTATATACAGGGGTGTAGTGGAGGGGGGACCCGGGGGGACGGCGTCCCCTCACTTCTCACATCTAGAATATTTTATATACAGGGGTGTAGTGTAGGGGGAACGCGGGGGACGGCGTCCCCTCACTTCTCACATCTAAAATATTTTATATACAGGGATGTAGTGGAGGGGGGACGCGGGGGACGGCGTCCCCTCACTTCTCACATCTAAAATATTTTATATACAGGGATGTAGTGGAGGGGGGACGCGGGGGGACGGCGTCCCCTCACTTCTCACATCTAAAATATTCATGACATCTATAGGTCGCTACATTTCCCACAAACAGAACGGTCGGCTTGCTTAGATTTCATACCTTTTCACTTTTTCACAAGGCCATACATGGCCTACTTGACAGCAAGCAGAGCGAGTGAGCAGAGTCCACGTCCCGCCACGCCTTTTAAAAAGTGGTCCACCGACCCACCAGCCATGAACCGAAAGCAGGATTCTTTTTACACATACGTATTTGCCGTGCATTTAACCCTTAGTGTACTGAACGCGTTTTGGTCTTCTTCTAAGCATTATGTTTTAACTATTGAAAAATAGCAGATCTACAAGCTCATAGCGCGCCACCAAGTGGCGCGCTATGAGCTTGTATCTCTGCTATTTTTGAAAAATCGTGAAAATCTTTGAATATTATGTTATTCAGAAACTAGAAATTTAGACAGGACACAATGGGTGTTGGTGGGCTGCGGGCCAGGTCGAGTCGTGAAAACGGATGTAAAGCTGCAGGGTGGGCTGGAGCCAGTCAGATTATTATAACATGCGGGACCCGCATTTCAGTAATCCTATGTTAATGAGGGGACGTGTTTTTTCCTGTTGAGGGGGTGCCTTGCATAGATTATCCAATGGGTGATAAGTGACATCATCAAGGTCCGCCCCATCAGTGAGTGACATCATCAAATCCTGCCCCCTCATTAACATAGGATTACTGAAATTATTGATATACACATTACACAAAGATGAATGATATACACAAAAGATTATTGATATACACAAAAGATTATTGAAATTTCAATGCACATTTCAATGAATGATATTTATTTATTCATGGGTTTATTTATGTATATATTTATGGATTTATTTATGGATGTATATATGTATTGAATTATGGATGTATTCATGTATTTAATTATTGGTTTGTTGACGTATTTATTCATTGATTCATTGATTGATTATGTATTATCACATATATTCATTTATTTATTTATAAAATGAGTTGTCAGGAATAGCCCTCCATACACATTGTCCATTTAAATTAATTATTATTTTTTTTTTACATTATGCGGTATATAACTTTTGCCTTTTTGGGCACTTAAAAAAAGTCCCCAAACTACTTTGTATCCTGTCTGATTAAAGCCCCATCTCTGTCCTACATCAAGGGTAGGGAACCTTAGGCATGGGTGCCAACATTGGCACTTTAGACACTCTAAAGTTTAGAGGGTAACCACTGACACCTGTGTGAGAGAGATGGTGTTTCATTTACATGTAAATATATCAAAAGAATAAAGACAACTTCATGTCGGAAAGGTTGGGTACGGCCAGGGGCGGATATAACATTTCCCAATTGGGGAGCCAGGCGAAAATGTTATGGGGGCGGCTTCATCGCCCGTGTCACTTCACGGGCGATGAAGCCGCACCCATACCATTTACAGTTACAGGACTTTTATTAGTCAAGTAAAGCATCAATCATTAACATCAGTTGTTGTTGAAGTTGCTACAGACAAGCAGCATGCATAAAGCTAAAGGTCTGACTCAGAGTTTTCTGTTTTTAATGATGAATGCTGTTGGTTTAGTGGTGACACAGCTGTAGTTAGTTAGTAGCAGTAGTAGTGTTCCAAATCATTTTAAATACGTGTATACTGTAAGCACACTAATTTGAAATATCTTTGAAATTTGGGTTGTTTTCCATGCCATCATGTTTGGTGGTGCATTGAGGGCATTTAGGGGGGCATTGCCCCCCTTGCCCATGCCTAGATCCGCCTCTGGATACGGCTGTCCTGCATGTAGGTTTTGCTTCATCTGAGTCCACCAGAGGGGACTTTATTGAGTTAACAGGGATTGGTGTTGAAACCCACCCACCCACGCCAAGGCAAACCAATCAGCAGCTCTGGAGGGATCTTAGCAAGAGCAGGAGTGATGAAATCGAGAAGCGTTTGTTGAAATTGTGATTCCCAGGGCTTTAAAATTGGAAAATCGTCTTCTCTTCTTGAAAGAAAGCGAAGACATGCTCGACACATCCCACACAACAGCGGGTTTGTGTTAATCCTAATGCTGTCACCCATATGGCCAAAAATGTACTGTATACGCGAACTCTTGAAAGTGGCACCTTTCATACAAGCCACTATGGATCCCATATCTGTTTTGCATGTCATATATAATACTTTGTATGTTTTACTTTACAAAAAAATAGTATCTTATATTAACTTTATTCTCTTATTTGAGGATTGTATGAAAAGCGCCACTTTCGAGAGCATATACATTTTTTCCATATAGGCAGTTTAGTTAATACATTTATCGTTTGCAGAGGTCGTTTGCTTTCCTACTACACGTCATGTAAACAAGTCAAGTACGAGAGATTAAACTCAACATTAAATGTGTCCCAGCACCACCCAGGTTGAGTCTTTGAGGAAATTCTCATTTTTGTTTTATCATGTCATGGGAAAGCAGAGAATCATCATAGCTACAATTTGACATATTGTATGTACATAGTAAGAGTATCATGATGCTTGCACCACCATGCTTTACTATGGGGAGGTGTCTCTTACTATGGTGTCGGGCCTATTTATCGCATACCAGGGATCATGGATCAGTTTGGATACATCAAAATACTTGAAGAGGTCATGTTGCCTTATGCTGAAAAGGAAATGCCCTTGAAATGGGTGTTTGAACAAGACAACGACCCCAAAAACACCAGTAAGCGAGCAGCTTCTTGGTTCCAGACCAACAAAATTAAAGTCATGGAGTGGCCAGCCCAACCCCCGGACCAACTTGTGGGGTGACATTAAAAATGCTGTTTCTGAGGCAAAACAAGAAATGCAGAGGAATTATGGAACGTTGTCAAATCATCCTGGCCTGGAATACCTGTTCACAGATGCCAGAAGTTGATCGACTCCATGCAACACAGATGTGAAGCGGTTCTCAAAAACAGTGGCTATACAACTAAGTCCGCGATCTGTTGAGGACAGCGGGTATCGCATATTTACCAAACTAGAGGCACTTATCAGATTACAACCGTTAGCATATTAAGCTAATTAAGCTAACAGCCACGAGGACTGAGGTAATAATGGTCAGAACTGTCATTACATTTCACGTTAATTCAATTATAACATGTTTACATGCCGTTTTGAGGTCTAACATTCATCTCACGTATGCTTTAGTATGAAACAACTAATGCACTTGCTTCAGGTCATTTTTCACAAATAATACATATCTGAGATTTTTTTTTAAACCCCTCTACTGTATACTTCACTTCCCCGAGATGACTCAATGTGGGAGGGGTTTGGTGACAAATGGTGGTCCGTGGTTAAAATGCATGATTAAATAGTGGGCCCTGTTATGAAAAAGGTTGAAAACCACTGTACTAGCATCATGTCCAGAGGGACAGGGACAGGAAACAGGAGATAGGCTCCTGCCCTATGGCTCGGCAAGGCTTGCTTACTTACCGTAATTTCTGGACTATAAGCCGCATCTGAATATAAGCCGCACCAGTTAAATTTGGGGCAAAATACTGATTTTTTTCCCCCCCCATGTATAAGCCGCACCTGACTATAAGCCGCACCAGACAACAAGCTTCACGTTAGAGCAGTGGTTTTCAACCTTTTTGATCGCAGGGCCCACCATTTATTCAGCATTTGAGCTACAGACCACCATTTGACAACATTCATGCCACAGAACCCAAAACTAAAGATTTCTTTTGGTTTTGTCCACAATTCCAGGATGGATTTTCGCAAAACAAAAACAGGCAAAACATAGAGATCAAAATGACCATGACATTAATTAAGTGGTGCTAATTTAGATTATGAATTTTATAACTCTTGAGAGCGTAAAAATGAAACCAAAAAAAAAGAGTTACATCTGGTGAACCAACTTTCCATCATTTAGTCTGTAGGGCAACCCTCCAGACTACCCTCTCAGGGACCACTGGTGGTCCCCAGACCACCTGATGAAAACCCCTGTTAAAAACTGTAAAAATCCATAGATTGGCCGCACGGTTGTATAAGCTGCAGGGTCAAAAGCATGTAAAAAAAAAAAAAAAAATTAAAGTCTGGAAATGACGGTACTTACTTTACCATGTGGTGGGTGTCAATGTTAGGATTTGCTGACTCACCCTATAATGAACTTCATCTTGCCCCTGCGAGCCGTGTCCACTAGGATGGGCACCAGCTGAGGGTCTCGTGGTCCGAAGATGCCATGAGGTCTGATGGCCACCGTGAGGAGCCCCTGGTCCTTGTCACAGGCCTCCAGGACCAACTACAACGCAACAGCAGAATTACAGTTCTCAACGGGCCTGAAAATTGATGCCCGGCCCTAACTGGGCCCAACTGATCAGCCCAGCCCGACCAATTAGCATAGTTTTTAGGCCCAACCCGGCCATACAATGTCGGGTCGGGCCTGGTCGGGCCAGGAGGTAAATACAGAGAGACAGAACAGAATTATTATTTTTATCATAATAAAATAATTCAATATATATATATTGCTTTTTTCATAGAGCCTTAGGCCCGACCCGTTCCTACTGATCTGTATACATTTTAGGCCTGAGCCCGACCCTAAAATGTCGGGTCGGGCCTGGTCGGGTTCGGCAGAGTTTGAGAACTCTAAGCAGAATACATCATTTACCATTAGTACAGTACACTATTTCAGGGATTTTCACAACTTTTTCATACCACTATTTATTCAGAATTTGAGCCACAGAGGACCACCATTTGATGACATTTTAGCCCCACAGACCCCAAAACTAAAGATTTCTTTTGTTCACAATTTCAGGCTGGATTTCTGAGAAAACATTCTCTAGTTGGGTAGACTAATTCACATAATTCACGTGTAATATGTTGGGTAGACTAATCCACATGATGAATATGTTAACTCTTGAGAATGTAAACATGAAACCATTTGGTTTCATGTTTACGCTCTCAAAGAGTTACATCTTCTTAACCAACTTTACATCATTTAGCCTGGGGACCACCTTGAATCCTCTCAGGGACCACCACAGGCTGTTTCCCAGACAACCTGTTGAAAACCCCTGCGCTATTTGGTTGATTATACATTCTCCCAACGAACACAAAAGAAACTGAGAAACATGTTGTTGTGTTATGTGGATTACAGACTAGGTACACACGTACAGTACACACACAGCATAAAGCCTGGCCCCGCCCGCCCCAGCTACGTCATCACAACAAATTGTGCTACGAATTGGGTCTGGTCTCTCCACCCGGTGACTCTCATTACAAAGAACTCACTCGTCGAGTTGTTGATTTTCAAAGTTGGAGACCAATCAAATGGCTGCGTTTGAGTAATCCCGCCTCACGTCTCCTGATTGCGCTACTGATTGGTGCGCTGATGGCTAGTGATTGGTTAGAGCAGAGGTTTTCAACAGGTGGTCCGGGGACCACCAGTGGTCTCTGAGAGGGTTCCAGGTGGTCCCCAGGCTAAATGATGGAAAGTTGGTTAACCAGATGTAACTCTTGAGAATGTAAAAATGAAACCATTGGTTTCATTTTCACACTCTCAAGAGTTAAAATATGTATCATCTGAATTAGCACTATTTAATTAAGAAGTATCCACTGTTTTGTTTGCAAAATCCAGCCTGGAATTGTGGACAAAACCAAAACAATTCTTTTTATTTTTAGGTCTTTGGGGCTTTGGGGCTAAAATGTCCTCAAATGGTGGTCTGTGGCTCAAATCCTGAATAAATGGTGGCCCCTGGGATGAAAAAGGTTGAAAACCCCTGGGTTAGAGGAATCTGTCTGTCAAACAGACAACCTACGTCACGGTAAAGCGATTCAATCAGAGATTCAATCAGAGAGTCCCAGACTCTCCTTCGTGGAGAGTCTGGAGAATCTTACCTTCTCCTGTTGGATCTTGGTCTCTGTGTAGTAGTCGATGGGTTTCCTGGCATAGGGCAGGTCCTCCCTCCCATTCTTGATGTCCGTCCCCTCAAAGACCACACTGGCACTGCTGGTCAGGACCAGTTTCTGGCAACGGAAAAAAAAAGTTACAATTACCGTAATTTCCGGACTATAAGCCGGTACTTTTTTCACATGCTTTGGACCCTGCGGCTTATACAACGGTGTAGCCAATCTATGGATTTTTACAGGTGGCTTTTTTAACAGGGGTTTTCAACAGGTGGTCCGGGGACCACCAGTGGTCCCTGAGAGGGTTCCAGATGGGCCCTCCAGACTAAATGATGGAAAGTTGGTTAACCAGATCCAGATGTAACTCTTTGAGAGAACCAAATGGACACTTGCGGGTCCATTTGGTTTCATTTTTACGCTCTCAAGAGTTATGATATTCACCAATTAATTAACACGACATGGTCATTTTGATCTCTATGTTTTGCCGGTTTTGTTTGCGAAAATCCATGCTGGAATTGTGGACAAAACCAAAGAAATCTTTAGTTTTGGGTTCTGTGGGGTGAAAATGTTGCAAATGGTGGTCTGTAGCTCAAATGCTGAATAAATGGTGGGCCTGGGATTAAAACGGTTGAAAACCACTGCTCTAACATGAAGCTTGTTGTCTGGTGCGGCTTATAGTCAGGTGCAGCTTATACATGGAAAAATCAGTATTTTGCCCCAGATTTAGCTGATGCGGGTTATAGTCCGGAAATTACGGTACACGTATAGGCACCCGCTTCGACCGTTATCGAGCGATAACTACCAGGCCAGGAGGAGGCTGCTTATTAGCCCGATCTTATCGAGGGCGCATGTTGTCTGGGAGCCGACTGACACGATTGCACTGATGCAAAAAAAAAAACCTAGCCCCCTCCAACTGTAACCCTACGCCTAAATGCCCCGGGTCGGGCATTAAGATTAGGGTTACAGTTGGAGGGGTCTAGAGGGTTTTGTGTCTTGGAACAATGGGAGTCTGCAGAGCATGGCCATTCTGAGTAGGGCATTAACTAAATATTCGACTAGTCGATTATTCGACTAGCAAAACACTATTCGACTATTAATTCACTATTCGTTATTCGCTAATAATAATTTTTGTTATATACTTTTCAATTTTCTGCAGCAGGCATTGTGGATGTGTGCTGTGGTGTTGGTAGTAATTGTAGGTTGATTGCTCATTTTTCATGTCATAATGTAACTGAGTTACAGTATTGTAATATTTTAAAAAAATATAATAAAATTTTCAATGGGAAGTCCAGAATCACACATCTTATTGGCTAAAAACAAATATACTGTATATATCACTATAGACTAGTCGACAATTATTCGACTACCAAAATATTCGATTCGAAAGCAAAAAACGTGTTTGGTTAATGCCCTAATTCTGAAACGAAAAAAATCTGAATCAGCACCACTTAATTAAGACGTCTACACTGTTTTGTTTGCAAAATCCAGCCTGGAATTGTGGACAAAACCAAAAGAATACTTTAGTTGTAGGTCTTTGGAGTGAAATTGTCAATCAAATGGTGGTCCGTGGCTCAAATGCTGAATAAATGGTGGTCCCTGGAGTCAAAAAGGTTGAAAACCCCTGCTCTAGAAGGCGCAATTTATCACTGCCTGTCTATAAAGCAGTGCATTGCCTGAGCCTGACCCGTCTCCTACTGCTACGTCTGGCCTGTTGCTCAAGCCTGTTTTGAAAGTAAGCTGTTTGGTAATGCTGAACTGCCACTTGCTCCACAGTAATTACTGCATATGTCTGTTCTGCTTTGGGAGACAAATGATGTCAAAGAGGTGCTAAAAAAAAAGCATGTGGTGTTGGCAGGCAGCACTGCCGCCTGTCATCATGCATGGCATGGCCATGGTTTGTATTGTGTGACTTCATTTAACATTTTTTGTGTTAGTGTGTGAGAGTTTAAAATAGGGTGCTTCATACTCTTTAACCCTTTCAGTCCGGGAATCCATTTTTGGATTCTGTACAGTATATACAGTATTCCGGAGAACTTATTTTTACGCTGATATATACGGTAGATGTTCCAAGTTTTTCAGAAACCTTAGGTCAGGCCTAAATGGGTAAACTCTATCCTACCACAGCCAGACATACTGAGAATGAAATAAGTACAGTGTTGCCAACTTGGTGCATTTGTCGATACATTTAGCTTTTTACCAGACCCCCCCTAGTGCCAAATTTAGTGGAAATTTAGTGCTTTTTTTGCTGGTGAGTTGGGGTGAAATGGGCTGACAGGCGCCAGAGATAACATCCTCGTTTTTCACAATTTTTCCACCTATGATAGAGTCCTCCTTCCTTCCTAGATCTGCAGGAGAAACATCTCAGGAGTTAATTTATACTTAATTAACAGTCTTCGTTCCTTTGCAATAGAGCTACATCACGCTTATCATTATCAAATAATAGTTATGACCGGTGCCATTTAGGTTGATCTACGTCACGCTACGTTGCTCACCGTCGCCGGTTTGATACAATCCCAATGAGAGCAGCGATCGCATCGTCCCATCAGAAGGGACCAAAATAAGGGACAGACCAACCTGGAACCGGAAGTGTGTCGCCAACTAACTTGTCCGACGGAAAACATGGACCGAAATATGAAATATGACTATTAGATGAAAATCGCTGGCACTAGCTACCTAAAAAAATATGTAAAAGTGCTGGCACTGAGAGTGTTAACTCTGAATTACCTAATTTTCAAGAATATACACATCTACAAAAAGTAGAATTGCTATTTTGACCAACATTTTGCCAGTTATCTGTCTTAAATTAGTCCGAGAGACTAGTCTAAACTAAACTAAACTAAACTAAACTAAACAGCAGAATAAATATTGGGCCCTGGTATGAAAATGGTTGAAAACCCAGTGCTCTAGCACATTCTAGTGCATTTTCGAGGTGCCAATAGTGCATTTTGGATTTTGGCAGTTGGCAACACCGAATAATTAATGCCTCCCCAGACCCAGCTGTCTCCTACATTATGAGACATTTAGAAACAGCCAGTACCGTAATTTCAGGACTATAAGCCGCACCTGAATATAAGCCGCACCAGCTGTTGAAATCCCCCGTTAAAAAAATAAAATACCTGTAAAAAAATACATAGATTGGCCGCACCGTTGTATAAGCCGCAGGGTCAAAAGCATGTTAAAAAAGTGGCGACTTATAGTCCGGAAATTACGGTACACTCCCAACACTCCATGCTGCTCCATGTTGTGCCACTCAGTCTATATGAGGGTGACGTGTCCTGACGGGACAGTCATGTATGTGCACACTGTAGTCCAGTAATAATATCATTTGACCTAGAACTAATTGCAAAAAAAAAAAAAAAATATCCAACTCAGCTGATTTTGTATCTTCAATATATCCTGAATAACAGATAAAAAGTTGCCTGGAATTGTCTGAGGGGAAAGATTTGAAAATGGCATTTACAGTAAGTCCACCATTGACATTCTATTGGAGGCAAATATTTTCTAAATTTTATCCTGCTTTGAGTAGCAAGTGACATCTCAAACTAGAGAGTTTCCGTGGTGCTGAATACATTCTTAGCATTAGTTTTGCACAAAATCACTCATTGGGTGAAATATCACCATAACTTGCCCAAATGTGCTGACCTCATCATATTTGTCAACACGGTTATGGCTGTTTCCAACCCAAGGAAGATTTTTTTGGGGGGCAAAATTAATGCTTGGAATGGATTCAGCATCATGAAAACTCCATAGTTTGATATGTCATTTGCTACTTAAAGCACAATGAAATTTAGAAAATATTTGCCTTAAACGGGATGTCAATGGTGGGCATACTGTAAATGCCATTTTCAAACAATCAGACAATTCCAGGCAACTTTTTATCTGTTATTCAGGATATATTGAAGACACAAAATCAGCTGAGTTTGCTTTTTTTGCAATTAGTTCCAGGTTCACCCCTTCTATTCCATATAATGCCTGTACTACTGCCCAGATGTTCCATTATGTGCAGCCCAGAGCCTTCTAGTGGGAGAGTTAGGATATTGAGGGGCCAGAAACCAGAGTGGATCACGTGACTCTACAGAGCCTCTCCGAGTGCAAACTGCAGTTGGGAATACATAGTTTTCAATGTGAGCGGCGCAAATAAGAGCTATTTTAGGTACGTACTATGCAAAACGACAACTCTTTTAAAGTAACGTACAGTCACGAATACAGTCTCTGTAATGTTTATGTTGTACTACTATTAAAAGAACAAGGGTTTTAAAGTCAACAAAGCTGGATTAAATATCTGAGTACATCGCATTTCTGCATACTCCTACTGCTACATTACACTCATAGCAGCCTCGCGAGACGCTCCCGTATCGCGAGATTGTCCGTTGCTAACAGTGTGTGTGTGTGAATGGGGTGCTGTTGGCTCTATGCTCCTCCAGCAGATTGTCAGTTGCTAACAGTGTGTGTGTGTGTGTGTGTGTGTGTGTGTGTGTGTGTGTGTGTGTGTGTGTGTGTGTGTGTGTGTGTGTGTGTGAATGAGGTGCTGTTGGCTCTATGCTCCTCCAACAGATTGTCAGTTGCTAACAGTGTGTGTGTGTGTGTGTGTGTGTGTGTGTGTGTGTGTGTGTGTGTGTGTGTGTGTGTGTGTGTGTGTGTGTGTGTGTGTGTGTGTGTGTGTGTGTGTGTGTGTGTGTGTGTGTGTGTGTGTGTGAATGAGGTACTGTTGGCTCTATGCTCCTCCAGCAGATTGTCAGTTGTTAACAGTGTGTGTGTGAATGGGGTGCTGTTGGCTCTATGCTCCTCCAGCAGATTGTCAGTTGTTAACAGTGTGTGTGTGAATGGGGTGCTGTTGGCTCTATGCTCCTCCAGCAGATTGTCAGTTGTTAACAGTGTGTGTGTGAATGGGGTGCTGTTGGCTCTATGCTCCTCCAGCAGATTGTCAGTTGTTAACAGTGTGTGTGAATGGGGTGCTGTTGGCTCTATGCTCCTCCAGCAGATTGTCAGTTGCTAACAGTGTGTGTGAATGGGGTGCTGTTGCCTCTATGCTCCTCCAGCAGCGTGAGCGACCTGGTGCACAGGAGTGAACGGGAATATCCTAACTCTCCCACTAGAAGGCTCTGGTGCAGCCCTAGCACTGGACAGTCACAGGGTCGGACTGGCTATAGGGTGTACCAGGAGCTCTCCCGGTGGGCCGCGGCCAACACTATGTGGTGTAGGGCATTAACTAAATATTCGACTAGTCAATTATTCGACTAACAAAATTCGACACTATTAATTCATTATTCGTTATTCGGCAATAATAATTTTTGATATATATTTTTCAATTTTCTGCAGCAGGCATTGTGGGTGTGTGCTGTGGTGTTGGTAGTGATTGTAGGTTGATTGCTTATTTTTCATGTCATAATGTAACTGAGTTACAGTAGTGTAACAGGCATGCACTGTTTCAATGGAAAGTCCAGAATCACACATTTTATTGGCTAAAAAACAAATATATAGATCACTATAGACTAGTCGACAATTATTCGACTACCAAAGTAGTCGATTCGACTAGCAAAAAACGTGTTTGGTTAATGCCCTAAGGTGTGGTGCTTAAAAAAAGTGCCTGGTATGAAAAAGGTTTTTCAACCTTTTTCATACCAGGGTCCACTATTTAGTCAGCATTTGAGCCACGGACGGACCACCATTTTGTTACATTTTAGCCCCACGGACCCCAAAACCCAAAGATTTTTTTTCTGTTTTATCCACAATGTCAGTATGGATTTCAGAAGCATAACAGGCAAACCTAGATCTCTAGTTGTGTGGATTTGGGATAATTCAGATGAATATTTTAACTCTTGGGAGTGTAAAAATGAACCATCATTTACCTGCTCAGCACTTGGAACCCTCTCAAGGACCACTGGTTGAAAACCACTGCTTATATTATTTATGTTGTGGTGCAAAAGAGGCGGTGTTAAGGATTGTTTGTTTGTGTTTGAGCTGACAGAGTTTGTGCTACCTGCACGCTGGTTGTGTTAGGGGCCGGTCTGGGCCAAATTCACGCCCAAAAAAAAAAAAAAAAAAAAAATGACCGGGCCGAATTCTTGTCCTACAGTGGTTGACACTAAGGTCTCTGAGGCACTTGCCCATCGGGCAAGTGCAAGTCAGGTTCTACTTGCCCTCAGGTCATGGTCACTTGCCCCCCAAAAATATATTGTAAATTTTGCATTTAAGTTTACTTCCTACTTGGATGCTTTAAACCAGGGGTTTTCAACAGGTGGTCCCTGAGAGGGTTCCAGGTGGTCCCCAGCTAAGTTGGTTAAACCAGATGTAACTCTTGAGAGCGTAAAAATGAAACCAAATGGACCCTTGGGTCCATTTGGTTTCATTTTTACGCTCTCAAGAGTTAAATTTCATCATCTTAATTAGCCCAGGTCGCAATGATCACCTTCAAGACAATCCATCCCACCTGTACTGCTGCCTCTCTGCAGGCTTGGATCACAGTGCGGGTTCCCTGGACGTTCACCCTGTGGAACAGAGCGCGGTCATCACTGGCAGGGGCCGGAGAGGCACAGTGGAACACCAGGGACACGTCCTTTAGAGCGGGCAGCAGAGCCTGGGGTGCATGCACACATACACACGCGCACACACAATTTAAACGCTTTTGCGGTTGAAAATAGGAATATACAAATACATTTCTGACACATTCATTTTCTTATACACTTGTTAAAAGAAAACAGGTTTAAAAAAAACAAACAAAAAATAAATAGCTGATCTATGAGCTTGCAACTCTGCCATTTCAGTTTTTCAAATGTATGTTTTTTTTTTTTTTTTGGTAACAAAATAATTGCCATTATCCCAAATA
>CM076969.1:58927682-59042196 GCA_039105355.1 Benthosema pterotum
ATGGAAGGATTACATCCACTCTTTGGTCTTGGATCCTCCAGGAGCAGGGGTGCACATAAGTGGTGCTCCGGTGCTCAGGAGCACCAAAAATCCTACAATGAGCTCCCAATCCAGGGGTGGAAAGCTCCTTTGAGCACCACACAGCTGGGGCTCATAATGACTGCCTGACTGGGCCAGTAAAAAAAAGTCTTGAAAATGAAATAATTCTAACTAATGTCTAAAATACTACTAGTATTTCAATGGATGTAGAGTGCAGGTATAGTAGTACTACTAGGCTAGCCACTATTGCATCGCCCAAACTATCGCCCTGTACTGTAATATTGTACATTGATCAGGATGTACGGAGTGGAAAAAAGGGGTCCCAGGGCCTGGCGATGGTCGCCGCATTTTGGGAGCACCAAGTAACATCTCCAGGTGCTCCTCTGAGTACTGGACCAAAATAGTTATGTGCACCCCTGCTCCAGGAGGATGTCGCTAATGTTGATACTAGGGAGGTCTGGAGCACTCTGGCCGTGCCGTTTCCCCTGCGACTAGACAACAGATAAGCGGTTGAAGATGGATGAATGGATAACTAATGTTGTATAACTCACCGGTCGAACTCGTGTGGCCATGATGGTGAATGCACACGTCAGAAGTCGTCAACAGGTGAACTGATGGTGATGGTGAAGACTGACTGGAGAGAGAAAGAACTCAGGTCAGTGAGAGGAGGAGATGTCACTTTTATTTTTGAACAATGAAGCCGAACAACACCACCACCTAAACTGAATGATAACAAGGCGCTCAGCCATTACAACAAGCAAAGTGCATATTCATAACATTCCACACGTCAAAGTAAAACTTTACATAATATTAACATTTTACCTGCTGCCCAGAACCAGAGCACGCCGTATTGTAAATGAAACCGAACCGCGCACAAGCAAAAAGCGTCAATGATGTGAGCACGGTTGTCATCAGCTGAGTGCAGAACGCTCTGCCATTGCACGAAGCGCAGCCCGCCCCATTTGCGCTCAGCCAATGGCGAGAGGCCTACGTCAAGGAACGCCACTGAGTCGGACCAACGGGAGAAGACGGCCGGCCGCTCCTGGACGTGGCCCCGCCCCCTTACACGTTGTAGCCACACAGCTGCCTAGTGTCAGTTGCGACCATAGATATAATAAACTCTAAGGTTGCGACATTGAGGGGCCAGAAACGGAGCGCTGCCTGGAGCTGCTTTTCGTGCAGCCTGAATAGGGACAAACCGGAGTTGGAAGCGCATTGTTTTCAACGAGGGCGACGCAAATTTTAATAGGAGCTATTTTAGGCACTATTTTGTGTAACATGTCAACTCAACTGTTGTCTCTGTGCAATGTTTATGTTGTATTAAAATCTAAAATAAAGCGTTAAAGTGGGCGGTTGCCTGATGAGTCCAATGCATTTCTGCCTACCTGTCCCTATTTGTTGTCCCCATTCTCGATAGAAGTCCATGCAGAAGAACCGCCGTTGCACTGAAGCCCCAGAACGTGAAAGGAGTTGTCGCTCCACGCTCTGGGTGTAGGTGTAACCACGCGGCCACGCCCCCGTAGTGGATAATCCCATAGGTCGGGAGGACGGTGCGTGCGCCGTTACTCACTGTGATTGGCTACTTGGTTGTCAAAGGCAGCGGGTACTAGGCAGGCAGGTGTCGTGAATAGGATTTGATCAAAATAAGAACCTCTTCCAGTTTATTATTAGTATTATTACATTATTAGCTGGCATTCGTGGCATTTGTAAAACAAATAAATAAAAAGAGAGAGAGGTTTAAGAGGTTCCTTCCAGGTGGAAGACAAGAAAAAGAAGACATTATTTTGTATTTGTTTACGCCGATGAGAAGGGAGAAGCAGCATCACCATCAGCATCATCACCATCATCATCTAGCGCCACGTAAATAATGGTGAGTGGATGTGTTTATTATTGATGACAATTAAATGCTTAATAGGCCTGCTGTGTTTATGGACATGCATGTATCTAAGCATGTTATTAAGCCTAAACTATAGGCCAGTGGTTTTCAACCTTTATCATACCAAGGCCCACTATTTATTCAGAATTTGAACCACCACGGACCACCATTTGATGACATTTTAGCCCGCAAACCCAAAAACTATAAAGATTTGTTTTGCTTTTGTCCACAATTCCAGGCTTGATTTCGTAGAAAACAAAACAGTCAAGCACACAGATGAAAATGACCATTAATCTTCTACATTCCCTAGTTGTGAAAACCTCTGCTGTAGACAGATCATAACCAGGGCAGCTTGCTGTGATAAACAATAGACTAGTGGCTCCCCCAAACCATTTGAAAACATATGCCAGCTTTGCCATATCCCAGTTTGACAAGACATGCAGACATAACCAGCAATGCAAGCAAAGCACGCACACAGACAGACATTTCTGCCTGTCTTATATAGTAACCTCACTCACTGCGGTGGACAAAGACAAGGATTTTTTTTAACTTCTATTTCGCTAAATGAACATTTTGAGTTGGGTGGCAGTTGGGTGAAAATGATTCAATGCAAATTAAGGCTTCTTTTTTCCTGAGAGTGTACAAATGTGAACCAAATAGACTCTAGCGGGTCCATTTGGTTCCATTTGTACACTCTGGTCCATTTGGTTCACATTTGTACACTCTCATTAAAAAAGAAGCCTGTTGTGTTGCCTGTTGCCATGTGTCTCATCATGTTGCTCGTTGATGTTGACATTGCTAGTTGATATTGATCAAAATATTGGTAGTGTATCAGGGCCTACTCATCCCATCTTCTCACATCATCATGTGGTTCAGGCGTGGATGTATTGTAACATTTCCCAATTGGGGGGCATGAGGGCGGCTTCATCACCCTGAAGGGGTTAAAATACTCATCTGAATTAGCCCAAATCTAACTAGAGAATGTAGACTTTATCACTTTTGTTTTTCTACTGCCTTGGTTTTAGCAGGGGTTGACACTAAGGTCTCCGAGGCACTTGCCCATCGGGCAAGTTTAAGTCAGGTTCTACTTGCCCTCAGGTCATGGCCACTGTATATTGTAAATTTTGCATTTGAGTTTACTTTTTACTTGGGTGCTTTAAACATTTCCTTTTGCAGTCGAAGACTGTTTTGTCATAAGTCAAAAGTCATAATCAGCTACTGTAAATATTCAACTTGTAAATCAGTGTAAATCAGTGGATCCCACAGTGGTTCCCATAGTGGTCACAGACTCAGTGTTGGTCAATATTACTTAGGAAAGTAACTTTTTTACTTTACTCGTTACTCCTTAGACAAAGTAATATCATTCCTTACTTTACTTATTACTGGAATCAAACAGTAATATATTACATATTACGTTATTACTTTCCCAAGTTCTCAACTCCTACATTTGGAAAAATAGAGATGTACAACATAATCTGTTTAGCGAGCTCTTTTTAGAACTGAAGCCAATTTATTGGAATCATAATAGTCTCTTTGCCTCTTTGACTTTTTCAACTATTTCACAATTGTTTTCAAAGACAGTTGAGGTCTTGTATTTAAAAATAAATACAAAATATAGCAGCAAGTGATTTGTAGTGTACATAACTGTGTGCAGGATGCTGCGTGTGGACTGGATTTACAATCTAGTGCACATCTCTGTTGTTACAGTACCTGTCGATAGCTTGTAAATCTGTTCTATTTTTGCATGCAACAACAAGCTCATTTTAAAAAGTAACTTGGCGTTACTTGCAAAGTAATGCATTACTTATTACCCATTTTTGCAGAGTAATCTCGTTACTTTACTTTTTGGAGCAAAAGTAATAATATTACAGTAATATGTAATCTAAAATTAGTTACTGCCCAACACTGGTTCCCATAGTGGTCACGGACTCAGGGGTCCGTGACCCCACCAAAATGATAGTTTGGAACCAAATGGACCTGGGAGAGAGATAGGAGAGATAGCTACAAAGTGTCGGGCATTTAGGATTAGGGTTACAGTTGGAGGGGGCTAGGGGTTTTGCGTCTCAGATTTGACCGTTATCAGTGGATAAGATCGCAGTTGTCATCTTATGCATTATCAACTGAAAGAATCCATGATATCTACAGACTGCAAGATGGGTCGGCAGAGCATGACGATACTGAGACCAAATTGTCCTGCTGACGGAAACTAAAGGCCCTGATACACTAGCAATATTTTGATCAATATCAACTAACAATGTCAACATCAACGGGCAACATGATGAGACACATGGCAACAGGCAACATTAAAAGGGGAATTCCACCCATTTTCATTTTTTTCCTGAGAGTGTACAAATGTGAACCAAATGGACCCTAGCGGGTCCATTTGGTTTCATTTGTATACTCTCAGAAAAAAGAAGCCTTAGTTTGCATTGAATCATTTTAACCCAACTGCCCACCCAACTCAAAATTTAGCAGAATAAGTCACAAAATCCTAGTTTTTGTCCACAGCAGTGAAGCAGCAGCAGCAGCCATGGTTTCAGAAAAGTGTATCTGTGGGTGTCTAGCAGAAAGGATCAGGTGACGCCCAGGAGGGCTGTGATTGGAGGATTCCGAAATGTTGACCAGTAGAGGGCGCTCATGATCTGACTTTTCTGAACAACCAGGAGTTGATCATTTTCTACAGAAAAGTGAAAAGTCAACGTTGATGGTTGACGTTGCTTGTTGATGTTGATCAAAACATTGCTAGGTGTGTCAGGGCCCTAATAACTGGGATCTTATCCATTGATAACGTCGAATCCGCTGCCTGTTTCTGGTCCCTGTGCTCTCCAGGCCACCATCGCCAAGAGGCCGTCCCTGCAGGGTCCGGTTCCTCCGCCCAGGAAGAAGAGCAGCCCCAAACCGGAGCTCACCCAGGAGCTGAAGCAGGAGATCAGGGAGGCCTTCGAGCTGTTCGACACCGACGGCTCCGGACACATCGACGTCAAGGAGCTCAAGGTCTAACACAACAGAATCACTGTAACCACACACACACACACACACGGGGCGGATCTAGGCATGGGCATGGGGGGTGATTCAGCTGTCTTTTGAGACAGCTGAATCACTGCTGTACCAAACGTGAAAGTGAAAGTGTGAGTGTGAGTGTTAACACACTGCTGACATGGTGGGGAGACGATATATAGCAGAAAATTGCATTTTGGAGCGATGTATATAGGTCAACTTGCATTTGACCCATTAGCCCCATTGTAAGCCTATTTTTGGGATAGGGGAAACAGCCATTAAGGAGCGTTTTCACAAAAGAACACCTGGACCACTTTTTTTTCTAAAAAAAATAACTGCAAATAAAGATAAAAAAAATCTGTATCTGTGATACAGAGAATCTGTATCTGTGTGTCAGTCTAATGTGCATGTACATGTATGTTCCTCTCTGTACAGGTTGCTATGCGAGCCCTGGGCTTCGAACCCAAGAAAGAAGAGATCAAGAAAATGATCAGTGAAGTGGATAAGGAAGGGACAGGAAAGATCTCCTTTACAGACTTCCTTACAGTCATGACACAGAAGATGGTAGGTGGACATTCATGGATGCGTGCATTAGGTCACTCTTGAGAGTGTAAAATGAAACCAAATGGACCCGTAGGGTTTCATTTTAACACTCCTGTGTGATCTACACACCTGTGTGATCTACTGGTAGATCACGATCTACTTTTTAGGCACCGCTGCAGTAGAGCATTATCATGAGATATCAGACCTCTGAATTCTGTGATTAACCATTCAGAATGAAGCATTCAAACATGCCATGTAATAAACAATAATGGTGGCAGGAAGTAGTGTTGTTGTTGTTTTTTTAGAATATTTTGATTTAGGCCCCGGATACACTAGGAAAATATCCGTTCTTTTCCTCCTCCGTTGAAAAAAAAAATCCTGTCCACACGACACAGACATCCGTGTCCACACATGCAACCCAAAACGGACATTTTGGACTCCAACACGTATGCCAGGCCAGTAGGTGGCGATAAGAAATATTTAGCGCGACAGAAAAATAAGCTTGTGAGTTGGTTTTCATGGTTACCCAAATAAATTCTCCACGTAACCTGCTAGTAGTAAGGGACTATGTTATGTTATTGAAGTGAATTGAATATTGGAGGTATATGGAGGAAATGTGAACAAAAAAAAAATTGTCACCCTATGAATTAAAAAACAATAAAAGTCCCTTCCACAACAGTGTTGTTGTTATTTAAATATGCTATTCAATAACATTTTCCCAACCCCGCTGCTTTATTTCGGGTGGCAACTGAAAAGTCGCGCACGCGCGGCGATGGTGGTGACGTCATCGTTTTCGTTTCACGCGTCTACACGGCTGCGCTGCTCCGGATATTTTCGAAAATCTTCACTTATTTATCCGTTTGCAGAAAACTCCGTTTGAGTGACGTAAAACACCGCTTGCGTGTAGTAGAAAGGCCCAAACGCATGAATATTTCTGCGTCTGACGAAAGATCTGGAGTTGTGTACCCGGGGCTAGTCTTAGTCTTAGTCTATTCAATAAGACATATTTAGTCTTTTAGTCCCATTTAGTCTTCTGAAAATCATTTTTTTAATCTAGTCTTAGTCGACAAAATGTCAAAAATAATTTAGTCTTAGTCTCGGTAGTTTAGTCTTACAAACAACTGCATTGTAGGTTTATACATTGTATATCTTATACAGATTTATAGTTTTTAGTGTGAAACATGCAATGTATACTGCAGGTATGTTCACACATACTTAAAAAGAAAGAAAGAAATTAGATAAAAAATGTTTCTTATTTCCATTAGTCTCGCCCGTTTTTAATTGGACAAAAGACAAATACAAGTATACAATATATCACTATAGACTAGTCCACATATGTCAAACTCAAGGCCCGGGGGCCAAAACAGGCCCGCAAGTGAACCATCTGCGGCCCGTGGGATGATATTAGAACTGGTCCTCTAGTATATTGCACACACCATGAATGGAACAATTGTTTTACTTTCTCAACTCAATTGACTTACTTTTTCGTTTTACCATGAAAGCAGTGCTCGGTGAGGATCATAGAACAGGAAACTGAGCTTTAATAATACAATGTGAACTTATGTAGAAAGTGTGTTCTCTCAATTCAGGCTGAGAAGGACTCCAAAGAGGAGATCCTGAAAGCGTTCCGCTTGTTTGACGACGACGAGACTGGGAAGATCTCCTTCAGGAACCTGAAGAGAGTGGCCAAGGAGCTGGGAGAGAACCTCACCGACGAGGAGCTACAGGTACTAATGAGTAGAGATGGAGATCCTGAATTACCCTAGATCAGTGGTTTTCGACCTTTTTGACACCAGGGACCACCATTTATTCAGCATTTCAGCCACGGACCACCATTTGATGACAATCTCACCCCCAAGACTTAAAACTAAAGAATTCTTTTGGTTTTGCCCACAGTTCCAGGCTGGATTTTGCAAACAAAACAGTGTAGACGGGTTAATTAACTGGTGCTAATTCAGACGATGAATATTTTAACTCTTGAGAGTGTGAAAATAAAACCAAATGGACCGTGCGGGTCCATTTGGTTTCATTTTTACATTCTCAAGAGTTACATCTGGTACATAAACTTTCCATCATTTAGCCTAGGGACCACCTGGAACCCTCTCAAGGACCACTGGTGGTCCCCGGACCACCTGTTGCCATATCCAGACAAAAGCAAAATAAATCTTTCGTTTTGGGGTCTGGGGGGCTAAAATGTCCTCAAATGGTGGTCCGTTGCTCAAATGTTGAATAAATAGTGGGCCCTGGTATCAAAAAGGTTGAAAAAAAACTGCCCTAGATAATGGTCACCTCATCCATCAGGCTTAACCAGCCAGGTTCCCATCAGCAGACCTTATGAATGTGTGCTGTGGTGTTGGTTGGTCAACCCAGTCTCATGAGGTTTAGGCGAATATGCATGTTTATGCACGGGGCCCATTACGTGCATACTCGCCTAAAATAGGCAAAAATCTTTGCATATTCGCTTACAATAAATCCGTGCATATTCGCTTACAATGAATACGTGCATATTCGTCTTTCCACTGAAAATGACGGAGTGGCGCCGTCTCTGCCGACCATGAGCATTGTGAAGCGCCACTGAGCGAGGCGCTAGCCAAGCGAATCGCCGCGCTGAGCATTGCGATGGTCGGCAGAGCCGACTCAGCTGCGTCCGAGTTGCGATGTGTTAGGGACAGAATAGTAAATATTATGAAACCCAAACTGCCCCACCCCCAACCAGCCACTTCCGGTTTGTGGAAAAACACGCCCAAGTGCATATTCACGGATTTTTGCTTTAACTCGCAGTGTATGCACGCAATTCCTAGGTGGCATTCCGTGCATAGTGTACTACTATCTGTGAGACTGCACTGGGTTGGTGATTGTTGGATGATTGCTTATTTTTCATATCATACTGTAACTTTCATATCATACTTCATTTTTACACCCTCAAGAGTTATAATATTCATCATGTGAATTAGCCCAACTTAGTCTACACAACAAGAGAATGTAGAAGATTAACACCTTTTCTTTTTGGAAGGATAGAAACACTAGTTTGCCTGGCCTGGGCCTGGCGCCCTGGCCTGCCTTGGACTTAAAAAAAAAAAAGAAAAAAGAAAAAAAAAACCTGTCCAGGCCACTAGGCCATCGGGAAAACTCCCTGTACTCCAGATGGCCAATCCGCCCCTGATTTATCCTGTCCATTGACAGGAAATGATCGAGGAAGCGGACAGGGACGGGGACGGGGAAGTGAACCAGCAGGAGTTTCTACGCATCATGAAGAAGACCAGCCTGTACTGAGACACATGTAGTGTCATGAGGTTCAGCTAAACGCAGGGTCTGACACACACTCTTCTGTCTTAAAGGGGAACTCCACCCATTTTCAACATTTTAATATGTCATTAATATACCTTAGAGATGTTGTGTGGTGATGTTAAAAAAAAGTTCCCCCAATTCTGTATTTCCTAAAAATGGAAGTCTGAAAAAATCATTAACATGGTGAAATACATCTGATGAATGTTAATGATTTTTCTTTCAGACCCATTTTTCCTGAGAGGGTACAAATGTGAACCAAATGGACCCGCTTGGGTCCATTTGGTTCACATTTGTATCCTCTCAGGAAAATTTTGAAAATGGGTGGAATTCCCACAAACCACACAAGCCCCAAATGGCCAGTATATTTTTATTAGGCATATTACTGAATATATTTCACTATTTTGGAGAATTTTCTTGCCCAACCATGCCCAAAACAGAGGTACCAGGCTTAAAGGGATAACCTTTGGTCATATTATGATCTACTAAAATATTGTTTTATTCATTTGGCCACAACCAGGGTGGCCATACCCCAAATCTGGAGGCTGCTATATTTTCCAAAACAATATTTATATAATAATAAATGAAAACTGTAAATGAAGTTCCATGAGTAGACGATAAAATGACCAAAAGTTGTTTTGTTTTTTTGTGAAGTGAAATATCCTCCCTTTAATCATTAAATAATGTTTAATGTGTTGCATATCAGTCTCCCATGCTAGTGTGTACTCTCAAGGGCACTATCTTCGCCAGTGCCTGCTTACCCCTAATCCCTAAACTTTGTTTCCTTTGTCAGTATTTTGAAAAGACATTTAAAAGAACTCAACACATTGTGAGCTCGTAGACTGGTTACTTGCCAGTTTGGAAGTTTAGGGTTAAAGCGTACGGTAATGGTGAAAATAGGACACGTTGAAAGCACTTTGCGGTCAAACATCACAGTGAAAGGATGGAAGTAGAATAGTAGATGATAGACGACCTGAATCTGGACAGATGCCAAATGATTCTTTTCATTATTTTGTGTATTGATGAATTAGAGAAATGCAGCAGTGTGAAGCGATCTCACCTTCACACTGCAACGCATGCTAGATGTTTGGTTTACTTGTATTTTAGTAATGCTGCATTAAAAAGAAGAAAAAAAAAAACATCCCACATTTGAAACGTGAGTATTCTTGTGCCATTTGTTGTCAAGTTGTCAATACATTGAAGACAGTGCCTGCCTAAATATGGTAACAATTTACACTACAATATTTTTTTTGTTTGTTTGTTTTTTTTTTGCTTTATGCTGGGGTCAAATTTAGCTTATTCTCTGTGCCATATTGTAAAGGCTAAATCATAAATATTTTGAAACTATTGTGGATTATAGAGTCATACATTGAGTATAAATTATCATTTAGTGTAGCATAAGCAATGCTAAAAGTTTTTTTTTTTTATGTTTACAGCTCCACTGACATTTAAAAACGTTCTTTTGGCTAAATGGTGGTGTTGCTAGCCTGGTAGATACTATATCCTCATAATGGTGCTGTGTATGCGTGTGTGTGTGTGTGTGTGTGTGTGTGTGTGTGTGTGTGTGTGTGTGTGTGTGTGTGTGTCCTCAGTGCTGCTTGTGTCTGTGCCTGATAAATCCAAGGGTTGATCCTTGATGGTCACAATCAGAGAGGCTGGCGTATGTCAGAGCCTTCTAGTGGGAGAGTTAGGATATTCGTGTACCCGGAAGCAGAGGCCGGAAGCAGAGTGGAGCAGCCAGGTCACGTGACTATACAGAGGCTCTTTGAGTCCTACCTGAGCATAACGCTCATAATAAGTCTATGATAACGCTCACTACTCCTACAGTCTCGCGAGACGTATCGCGAGACTTTGCTGGTCCCTATTAAATCCCATTTATTTCATCGACTTCCGGCTTCAGACTGGACTCACAGGGCCCCTCCATGCGCCTCCAGCAGCGGAGTGGCCTGGCGCACTCTCCCACTAGAAGGCTCTGGCGTATGTCTGTCTCTGACCTGTTTGTATTGGATATTTGTACCTTCTTTGTGTATGCACCTACAGTAGCATGTTTTCTCTACACTATCCTTCAATGTTTTGTACACAATGTGGTAAATACCATATATAGTACATATATTATACATCAGTATTTAAAGTATAAATTAAATTAACAAAGCACTTTTGCGTGTGTCATTGTGATCATCTTTATTGCAGGTAACAATCTCCTCAAACCCTGAGACTGCATTATACACGCACTAGCACTGGTTACCAACCCATGGTACTTGCAGTACCAGGGGCGGATCTAGGCATGATGCCCAGAGTGCCCCACCAAACACGATGCCATGCAAAACAGCCCAAGATATTTCAAATTAAAGTGCTTATATTTAAAATGATGGGAAACATTACTACTGCTACTAACTAACTACGGCTGTGTCACCACTAAAAGAGGGGGTGCCGTGATTTTTGTATTTTTTCCAATTTTGTACATGTTTGAGAGGTGACAGTATGTAAATAGACCCCTAGGTGTGTTTTTTATGTGCAATGTTGTCTTCCCTTTGTAATTAGGGTTTTCTCCTGGGGGCTGAACCTTTCCAGTCAAACGTGCCAATGAAAAAAACTGCAATGTAGTGACATCAGCTGTTCAGCCCCTCCCCTAACTCCTCCCCCTTTATCATGCAACTAAAGCTGTGGGTGTGGCTTCAGTTCAGCTGGATCTCCACCCATCACCACCCACCAGGCAAACCAGGCATACTTAATGAACTGGTTGAGTGGAATCATAAAAATGACAGTTTAAAAAACACTGTACACTTTTTTGAAAAAAATCTTACTCTTCATATAACAATGACACCTGATGATTATATTTTAGGGTAGAAAAAATCATGGCACTCCATCTTTAACCAATAGCATTTCATCATTGACAACAGAAAACCTTCAGCTTTATGCATGCTGGGTGCCTGTTGTAACTTCAACAACAACTGATTATTGCTATTTACAGTTATTATTGATGCTTTACTTGCCTGATAAGAGTCCTGTAACTGAAAATGGTATGGCCGCACCCATACCATTTTCTCCTGCCGCCCCCCACCCCCCTTGGGAAATGTTACATCCGCCCCTGTGCAGTACCCTCCTAGTTTAGATAGCACCTCATTAGATTGAAACAGCAGTGACTTATATAGGATGTCTAACGTATAAGCATTAGTGCTTACATTGTATATTGTGTATATAGTGTATAGTTGTATATAGTGTACTGTAAATTCTAATTCTGTAAAGTCTACTTGATGTAAGTCGCCCTGGATTAAGAGCGTCTGACAAATGCCTAAATTGTAAAAGAATCTATAATTATATGATCATTAAATAATATATGTTGTAAAAAAAAAAATATATATTCAAGGAGTGAACCGGAACGACTGGAGGCGACGATGTTAGGCTTAATTGTTGGTTAATTGACTCCAGTGATTAGTTGCCAATCCGATCAAATCGGCAATTTAATTAGTCAACTGATTACATTGTCGATTGCGATTCTTTGATATACTGTATATACTGTATACAACGTATATATATACACACCTTCTCTGAAGATCCAAAGTACCGTATTGTGTTTGGTTGTGCTTTGACATGACGTCAGATTATGTTACACTTTGAGAAATATCAGATCTACAAGCTGTGAGCTTGTAGCTTGTGAAAATGTGATGCAAAGCTTTGAATACATTCTTTCAGGAAGAAAATATTTTTGAACTAAAACCGTTGCTTCTAGGGGATCCCTAGAACAACACGTTTTCAGATGGGGGTGGGGGGTCCGCAGCCAAATATAGATAATTCTGGTGGTCCTTGGCATGAAATATGTTGCACATCACTGACACAGCATAGTTGTTTTTTCAGAAAAACGAGAATCTGTGAGAAACTAGCATCAGAAACAGAAACTAGTAAAAAAAAAAAAACTAGAATCTGGTGTCAGAAACTACCAGGTGTCAAATATAATATATTCTTAGATTTTTTTATTCTTAGTTTTTCAAAAAAAAAAAATCAGATCTACAAGCTCATATCGCGCCACTCGGTGGCGCGATATGAGCTTGTAGATCTGATATTTTTTCAATAGCTAAAGTGTAACATAATGCTAGGAACACCAAAACGTGTTCAGTACACAAAGGGGTAAAGTGAATAATTCAATAACTTGTACAGTAGTGTACAGGGGCGTAGCTAGCAATTCTGGGCCCCCTGCAAAGCTTTTCCACATGGGCCCTCCTTTCCCGGCGGCGTCAAAGGGGAATTTCACCCATTTTCAACATTTTTTCTGAGAGCGTACAAATGCAACCAAATGAACCCTAACGGGTTCATTTGGTTCCATCTGTACGCTCTCAGAAAAAAAGAAGTGTCTATAGAAATCCATTAACATGATGACATACTGTACATCTTGATGATGCCATCAAGATGTGTTTCATCATGTTTTTGTGGTTTTTCTTCAGACCTCCATTTCCAGGAAACACAGAATGGGGGGAAACGTTTTTATCATGTCCACCCAGCACGTCTAGGGTATACTAATGACATATTAGAATGTTGAAAATGGGTGGAATTCCCCTTTAAAATGCTTCAATCTGGTGCACTTTGAGATCAAATATTTTTCATAATATAATCAATACAAATAAAACCTTATTAGGCCCCCCTACAATTGTCCCCCTTTTCCCCACGTGTCTACGCCCGTGGTAGTGTACAGTACATCTAGCTCCCGTCGTCCACTACGCGGTTCCCCTTCATGCAGCCGGCGGTCTGCAGTATCCTCCGCTGCAGCTCTCGTGAGCGGTATCCGTACACCAGCGGGATGAGAGAGATGCCCAGGTTGTAGGTGAGCGCCGCCGCCATGTCCAGAGCATCGCTGTGCATGTGTCCGGGGATCAGGTAGCTCTCTGCCACCAGAGGGATGGAGTAGAACACCATCTGGGTGGCCTGCATGGAGGCACATATAGCAGGGGTTTTCAACAGGTGGTCCGGGGACCACCAGTGGTCCTTGAGAGGATTCCAGGTGGTCCCCAGGCTAAATGATGGAAAGTTGGTTAACCACGTCATGTAACTCTTGAGAATGTAAAAATGAAACCGTTTCATTTCACACTCTCAAGAGTTAAAATATTCATCATCTGAATTAGCACTATTTAATTAAGAAGTTTACACTGTTTTGTTTGCAAAATCAAGCCTGGAATTATGAACAAAACCAAAAGAATTCTTTAGTTTTAGTTCTTTGGGGCTAAAATGTCATGGTGGTCCGTGGCTCAAATGCTGAATAAATGGTGGTCCCTGGTGTCAAAAAGGTTGAAAACCCCTGACATATAGCACAGAGGTTTTCAACCTTTTTTCATACCAGGGCCCACCCACCATTTATTCAGCATTTTTAGCCACGGACCACCTTTGATGTTGAGTTTAACCTCTGATCCCAAAGCCAAGGATTTTCACGTTTTTGGTCGACCATTTAGGAGAGATAGATTGGCAAAACGTTGGTCAATCCTTCTACGTTTTCTAATTGTGTAGATTCTCGAGAATTAAGTAATTCAGACATTTAAATGTAATGATATCCACATTTGGTTTCATTTTACACTCAAGAGTTACAGATCTATAAGCGTCCATTTGGTTACCAACTGCCCGTCATTCAGCTGGGGACCACCTGGAATGCCCTCATGGACCACTGGTGGTGCCTACCTGTTGAAAACCCCTGATATAGCAGGACTCACAATTATGATGTTTCACTTGGCGATCAATTCTAAAATAAAATGATTGCTGGGCTTGTTGATCTGTTATTTCCACTTATTATATACATACATACATTTTTTTTATTATTATTATTTTTTCCCAACTTGGAAACGGTCATGAAAATTATGCAAAAAAGGGGAAAACAGACAGACAGAGCTACCTGGAGAGCCAGAGTGACAGCTGCCCGCCTGGTCTGGAGGGAGCTGCCAGCACCTCTTCCTCTTGTGTCCCAACACACCATGAAGAAACAGCCCAGGATGGTGAGGTAACAGCTGGGCAGTAACAACAGGGTTCCCACCTGGTTGTTGGAGCAGCAACAGCGTTGGAAGAGGTTAGCCATGTGACGCGGTGACAGTGTTGCCAACTGCCAAAATCTAAAATGCACTAGTGGCACTTCCAAATTCGCACTAGAATGCGCTAGATGCTTGCATGGGAAGCACTAGAGACGGAAGCACACCACTAGAGAATGTAATGACCATTAATCTTCTATATTCTCCAGTTGTGTAGACTTGGGGCTAACACACATGATGAATATTTTAACTCTTGAGAGCGTAAAAATGAAACAAATGGACCCTGGCGGGTCCATTTGGTTTCATTTTTACACTCTCAAAGAGTTACATCTGGTTAACCAGCTAACCAGCTATCCATCATTTTCCGCCAGGAGTTCTTCACTAATTTTGACGCTAAGGGGGGGCTGGAAAAAAAAGCTAAATATAGCGACAAATGTGCCAAGTTGGCAACACCGGTTGGTGAACAAATCAAGTCATATTATGCACATCTCTTTTTGTAATGAATGATTGCATCTGGTTCACAGTATGGAACGGATTGTTTTTTTGTCAGAATGAACATATCGCATGGAGAATGTACCGGTAGGTAGGCTATAGGGGTGGGACGGTTTACTTATCCCACGGTTCGGTTCGTACCTCAGTATGGGGGCCACGGTTTCGGTACGTTTTGCTTTTTGCATTTTCAAAACAATAAACAACCTTATTGTAAACGTATTGTATTGTAAACTCGTGGTGCGAAGCCGCACCACGGGCGATGCCCCCCCAAATGGACACATGTTACATCCGCCCCTGACACAAAATCTCGCTGATGGAGCAACATGGAATGTGGTGCCACCATGCAATTGTGGAAGGCTTACAACAAATAGTATTTAGAAATCCAGACTATATAATGCGGTACAAATGAGCCAGTCACGGTGATCACAGCGGTCGTGGTGGTGGCCGTGGTCACCGAAAATCAAACGATGAATAGGCCTTACCTAAAGGGGTATTATTTTTAAAATATTGTTTTATTCATTTGGGTAGGCCTAGACAAATATGGAGGCGGCTACATTTTCCAAAACAACATTTTAAAAATTAATAAAAACTGCAAATGAAATTCCACGGTCCTCTCATGTATTCCGAGGACAATATCAGTCACCAGAAAAAAGATTGGTTGTTTTTGAATAATCTGTCATGGTTAAAATGGAGTTTTAAGTTATTATGGGTTTCTATGGGAAGGAGCTGGAGGCGCTAAAATGAACATCAAATATCTAAATACTGAAAGGAGTAACTTATAAACTGTCTGGTGTGTTCACATGAGGCTGAGTAGACCATAAAATTACCAAAAGTTTTTTTGAAAGTGGAATACCCCTTTAAAAGGACCCCTGACTGATAAGATAAACATCGCTTAAAAGACTATACTTCCCCTATATAACTAAAATAAACAAATAAAAAACACCAATGGCATCTTATTTCTTTCATAAATAGAGAATATTTCACTCAACAGGAACTGCTCCTGTCGCAGGATGATGATGTCACATGTGGTCTAGCTCTATGGAATATATGGATGAACATGCTCATGGAATATATGGATGAACATGCTCATGTGACATCATCAACCTGCGACCGGAGCACCTCCTATTGAGTGAAAGATTCTCTATTTATGAAAGAAATAAAGCATTGAAGGTGTTTTTTATCTGCATGACTTAGTTATAGAAGGCAAGTATAGTGTTTTAAGGCATATTTGTCTCATTAGCCAGGGATCCTTTGAACTCACCCGACAGTAGAGCTGCAGGGGTGAGTCGGGCTTCAGGCATGGTGCGAAGATGAGCGTTCGGCATCGAGGCAGGTTGGCGTCGATGTGGATGGCGTCCAGAGCCAGGCCCAGAGCCACGCAGCCAATCAGAAGGCAGGAGGTCCAGACGGCCGCCAGCACGGCTCCGTTGCGGCGCGTGCACACCAGGAGCTCATAGCGCAGCGGGCACTTGATGGCCACGCAGCGGTCCACTGCCAGCAAGGTGCTCAACAGCAGCTCTACCTATATGTAAACGAGAAACAGGGGCGGATTGGCACATATTTTCCCACCGGGACAATTTTGCCTTTGCCAGGCCACCCTGGGGGAGGGGGGGGGGGCAGCTGGTTAACCAGATGTAACTCTTTGAGAGCGTAAAAATGAAACCAAATGGACCCTTGCCGGTCCATTTGGTTTCATTTTTACACCCTCAAGAGTTAAAATATTCATCATGTGAATTAGCCCAACTTAGTCTACACAACTAGAGAATGTAGAAGATTAAGGGTCATTTTGATCTGTATGTTCCAGGCGAGCATCTAGCACATTCTAGTGCATTTTTTAAGTGCCACTAGTGCATTTTGGATCTTGGCAGTTGGCAACACTGCCTCCAGCAGCTGGCAACTGGTGCCTGGGCCTGCCCTGGACTTTTCAAAAAAAAAAAAAAAAAAAAAAAAAAAAAAACTGTCCAGGGAAAACTCCCTGTACTCCAGATGGCCAATCCGCCCCTGACGAGAAATACATGGGGCATTTATTATGTCTGTCCCTTGTATTCCTATTTACTGTATGTCAGGGGTGCCCACACTTTTTTGACTTGCGAGCTACCCCCCCCCCCCCCCCCCCCATGCCTAGATCCGCCCCTGGTACAACTCAATTCAATTCACCTGGTATGATCACGTGAGGTAAAATAGAAAGAAAGTGATGTTTGTATGGTTGTAACAGAGCGACTACAGACTAGGGCAGGCCTGGCCAACCTGTGGCTCTTGAGCCTCATGCGGCTCTTTGGCTGGTTTCATGCGGCTCTTAAGGGCCTTTCACATGACAAGTTTCAAAATTGCTAGGCCAGGCACAGCCATTCATTCCCTATATTATGATTATAAAATCGATTTTGTGTCTGTGAGCTCACAATGTTATATTTTTGTTTGTGGAACTGGTTCAACTGAGAGTTTGTGTGTGGGACAGTGCACACAATGTTAATTATTGAAAATAACTGGCCTACATAATCCATCCATTTTAAACCGGTTATCCGAAGTCGGGTCGTGGGGGATAGGAGTCATTATCATGTTGGTGTGTGTGAGAGAGAAGAAGGGATGGGGTGATGTTCATGTGTGCCCATCTGCATGGTGTGGCTCTTTGCAGCAACACGGTAAAAACGTGGCTCTTAGTCTCTGACTGGTTGGCCACCCCTGGACTAGGGCATTAACTAAATATTCGACTATTCGATTATTCGACTAGCAAAACACTATTCGACTATTAATTCATTATTCGTTATTCACTAATAATAATTTTTGATATATATTTTTCAATTCTCTGCAGAAGGCATTGTGGATGTGTGCTGTGGTGTACTTGGTTGTGATTGTTGGTTGATTGCTCATTTTTCATGTCATAATGTAACTGAGTTACAGTAGTCTAATAGGCATGCACTGTTTCAATGGGAAGTCCAGAATCACACATTTTATTGGCTAAAAACAAATATATATATACAAGTATATCACTATAGACTAGTCGACAATTATTCGACTACCAAAGTATTCGATTCGACTAGCAAAAAACGTGTTTGGTTAATGCCCTACTACAGACCAGGTTGAGTGTTCCTGCCGCAGCGGAGAGGAAGATACACTGGACTACAGGCAGACCCTGCTGGAACAACAGCAGCACTGCCTGCACCGTCCACACCAACAGCTGCAAGAGGAACAGGTTGGAAAGAATAAGAATTTAACAACCAGGAGGAAGAAGTAGCCTGTAGTTAATGGTATTATAGGCAACTTTTTAGCCCCAAATCTAAATATATATACACAGTAATTTCCGGACTATAAGCCACTACTTATTTCACAAGCTTTTGACCCTGCGGCTTATACAACGGTGCAGCCAATCTATGGATTTTTACAGGTAACACAGGGGTGGTCCCTGAGAGGGTTTCAGGTGGGCTCCGCAGACTAAATGATGGAGAGTTGGTTAACCAGATGTAAATCTTTGAGAGCGTAAACATGAAACCAAATGGGCCCTTGCGGGTCCATTTGGTTTCATGTTTATGCTCTCAAGAGTTATGATATTCACATCTAAATTAGCACCACTTAATTAATAATTAGGTCAAATGAGTCAGTCATAAGTCAGGTTCATTTTGGTCTAATTTTGATGTTTTGCCTGGAATTGTGAACAAAACCAAAAGAAATCTTTAGATTTGGGGTCTGTGGGGTGAAGATCGTGGTCTCTGGCTGAAGTGCTGAATAAATAGTGGGCCCTGGGATGCCCAAAAAGGTTGAAAACCACTGCTCTAACATGAACCTTATTGCCGGGTGCGGCTTATATTCCGGTGCGGCTTGTAATCCGGAAATTACGGTATATAAGATAGATACAGTATATTCCTTGTCTTGTTCCTCTCTATGTTACTTCTACTATGATGCCGCAGCTCCACTTTTGTTGGTGTTAACGAATCCTTTTCGTCAGGTTCATGACAAGGCGGTGTGTGCGTGTGTGTGTGTGTGTGTCAGGGCGAACACTCTACTGTAACAACAAATCAGGGGTGTAGTGGAGGGGGGACGCGGGGGGCGGCGTCCCTCCACTTCTCACATCTAAAATATTTTTTTGGCCAAAAGTAGGCCTATGTTTTTTTGTCTTGTCATTTACTCTTATGGATACAATTAGGCATTGTAAACAATCTTTCTCAATATGCTATACTTATTTTAATAGTGTGTGTGTGTGTTGTGCATGCGCACGCAAATGCGCATGCAAATGCAAGTGTGCATGCACGTGTCTTAAAGGGGAATTCCACTCATTTTCAATATTTTACTGTCATTAATATATACCTTAGAGATGTTGTGTGGACATGGTAAAAAAGTTCCCCCATTTTGTGTTTCCTAGAAACGGAGGTCTGAAAAAAACCCATTGGCACGGTGAAATACATCTTGATGACATCAAGATGTATTTCACCATGTTAATGAGTTTCCTTTTTTTCCTGAGAGTGGACAAATGGAACCAAACCAACCCACCATTTGGTTCACATTTGTACACTCTCAGAAAAAAAAAATGAAAATGGGTGGAAATTTCCCTTTAAGAGCCCCCCCCTCCACACACACACACACACACACACACACACACACACACACACACACACACACACACACACACACACACACACACACACACACACACACACACACACACACACACACACACACTTCTAAAAGTCCCACTACTATCACTGGACGTAATACCTGGAAGTCGTCACAGAAGAGGAGGTGCGTGAGCAGCAGGAAGCGCGTGTGCGTGAGCAGCGATGGGGAGCGCGTGACGGCCATCAGCAGTGGGACGCTCATGGCCGTGTTGAGGCTGAGGCTCACACAGTGGCTGACCGCCAGGATCAGGTAGAACACACCGGAGTCCATCTGGGTCTGGGACAGCAGGGCCGACACGTTGCAGGACGAGGAGGAGGAGGAGGAGTTGGAGGAGGGACTCTCCGTCTCCATCACCACAGCATGCAGACCAGCAGGGTGGGATTGACCATTGGGCGTACAGGGAGGTCTCCCGGTGGGCCACGACCCGTAGGGGGCTGGTGGTATCACAGTATGATTAAAAGCACTGGTTTCCACCCTTTTTGATCCCAGGACCCACTATTCATTCAGAATTTTGAGCCACGGACCACCATTTGATGACATTTTAGCCCCAACAGACACCCAAAACTAAAGATTTGTTTTGCTTTTGTCCACAATTCCAGGCTGGATTTGGGAAACAAAACAGTCAAACATACAGATAGATCAAAATGAGCATTAATCTTCTACATTTTCTAATTAGACTTGGGGCAATTTAGATGAATATTTTAACTCTTGAGAGTGTTAACATGAAACCAAATAGACCCGCAAGGGTCCATTTGGTATCATGTTTACGCTCTCAAAGAGTTACATCTGGTTAACTAACTGAGTCATTCCAAGGAAACGGTACCATTTGGCCTTTTTTTTTCCGAAATTTTGACCGAAAGGTTTCACTTTTCTGAATAGCCCACAATATTAAGGACATCTTCAGCTGTAAGAAAAACATAATTTCCCATCTCAGGCATTCAATTTATTTTTTTTATATATCTTTTAACATGGTAATTGATAACGGAGTTGAGCCAATTAAGTTAATAACGGAGTTGTGATTTTTGTACTAATGATAGCCACTACTCTAACTGAGTTGAGTGAGAGGAGAAGACTTGGCATGCCTGAGGTTACGGAATCAGATATATTGTTGGAATAACAAACAGAATCTTTATAGCTAATTGTTTTATATCATTATTTCATGTAACAGAGTTGAGCTGTTATGATTTACGACCACATGTGAGAGTACAAAATGCCTCTAAAACAGTGTTAAATGAGGTTTTAAATTGCCACTTTCTGTAGCATGATGGTCAGAAGAGTTGTAGAATACTACTTCCTATTGTTGATGTCACTAAAGGGCCAGTTAATTGTTGTTATAGAGGGAAGAATAACTTGTGTAACGGAGTAGAGTGCAACTGAGGGACACAGCTATATAATGCCATTTAAATGATTAATCATCTATTTATTCAAAAACTAAACATGTCCAGCAATAAAGTACAGATAGATAGATATGCTCATGTCATAATTTTGGGATTTTTGTTGATGTTTAACCCATTTAGGCCTGACCTAAGGTTTTTGAAAAACTTTAAATATTTATATATCAGCATAAAAACAAATTGAATATTTGAATACTGTACATACTGTACAGGATCCAAATATGGATTCCCGTCATATGTCAAGTCCACTTTCATCGAAGGCCACTGGGGACATGAAAAAATGGACAAAATAGGGGGTGTCTACTGAAAGAAAACAAGATAATTTCTGATAGGAAGCTAAAATCCATGTAATGTTTACACAATATTAAAGGGAACATTTCAATTGATTAAAAAATCTTTTAAAAATATTTTTCAGTGACTCCATCAATAAAATACAGCTAAAACGGTCAGAGGGACTGCAAAAGGTACCGTTTCCGTGGAATGACCCAACTATACCAGGTAGAATAGGTCCATAACACGCTGGTTGTGGTGGGCCGGTCTAGGCCAAATCACGCTAAAAATGTCCGGGCCGATTCCTTCGCCCAGTCCACCATTGCAGGCCAGACAGTGTTGGACTGGGCCAAAAAAAAAACTGTTCTACCTGGTATAGTTGGTTAAGCAGATGTAACTCTTTGAGAGCGTAAACATGACCTGGAACATGGAACCCTCTCCCCTGTGTTACCTGTAAAAATCCATAGATTGGCCGCACCGTTGTATAAGCCGCAGGATCAAAAGCATGTGAAAAAAGTAGCGGCTTATAGTCCGGAAATTACGGTAGCTAAGGTTACTTGAGTATTGCCAATTTCCAGTATATATTACTACACTACATCTTGGATGTAGTATAGCTTACTTTAAAAGGCTACTCTTTAGATTTTGATTATGAACACAAAACACGCATTAACCACTATATGTACAGTATACATTTTGGTTTCAACTAACAACTTTCAAAATATTTTATATATTTTAAAACTTATGTACCGGTAAATGTTGAATTGCACACTTGACCCTTGTACCTGTAACACAAAATACCTGAGTATTTCTATATTGTAGTACTGATGCTTTCACTTAAGTAAAACATTGGAAATTTTTTTTCTCCACAACCGCATGAATACATAACACGAAATGATTAAGCATTATAGTGTGATTCTAAATTAAGTAAAAGTAATGATATTGCTTATGCGGTAGGCATAAGGTTTTGTTTGCCTAATAATCTGCCTAATGTTGACCAAATCACGCTATATTGGGTTATAACAGTGATTTATGATAATGTATAAATAAATATTGCAGGTATAATGTATTGCAAGAGACATAGGGCCCTATTACTATCAAGTCTTATGACTGAAGTCATGGAGGTGTGGCAAAGCGGTTTGGCAGCTTTGCCAAAGATCCAAGTACTTACTATACTTAAAAAAAAACTCATATGGCCCACAATGTCCAGCAATTGCAATAAATATATACTGTACGTATAATGCATTATGGACATGGGATGCATAGTGATAATTCTGTACTAGCAAGTGTTACAGAATTATCAAAATATGTCTCCTTAGTGTACTGCCTTCTTAAAATCAGTTTCATTTAGTTCAGAAATCAGACAGATTAACTGTAGACCAGGGGTTTTCAACCTTTTTGATACCAGGGCCCACCATTTATTCAGCATTTGAGCCACGGACCACCATTTGAGGACATTTTAGCCCCACAGACCCCCAAACTAAAGATTTCTTTTTGCTTTTGTCCACAATTCCAGAATCTTCTACATTCTCTAGTTGTGTAAACTTGGGCTAATTAAGATGATGAATATTTTAACTCTTGAGAGTGTAAAAATGAAACCAAATGGACCCGCAAGGGTCCATTTGGTTTCATTTTTACGTTGGTTACCCAGTTACATCTGGTTAACCAACTTAGCTGGTGACCACCTGGAACCCTCTCAAGGACCACTGGTGGTCCCCGGACCACCGGTTGAAAACCTCTGCTGTAGACATATGACGGAGCAGTCACTCACCATCAGATGACGTCTGTCACAGTCGTGTGAAGCGGTCTTGATTGAATGGCCGTCAGGCAGGGCGGCAAACCTTCAGCTCATATCCCTCTCCTCCATCTCTGCTGTGTCCACATACAACCAGCTAAACCAGGAAGGGTCAACAGCATGCATGCGGTTATCAGGGATTGCATTTATGAATGAGCAGCACAGTCAGGAACAAGATGCACTCCAACTGTATTGTGTTACCGAGTGTCAATATTTGCCTAAACGGAGCAACATGGGAAAATCATGCAAATCAATCCTACCATAGTGCATTTCGTGCTGATCATTGGAATAGTGTTCCCCCCTATGCATTGACATATTTACCAGTTTTGACAGAATGTCTAATGACTAATTTGGTATAGTACTGTATTTTCCGGACTATAAGCCGCTACTTTTTCACTTGCTTTGGACCCTGCGGCTTATACAATGGTGCGGCCAATCCATGGATTTTTACAGGTGGCTTTTTTAAACAGGGGTTTTCAACAGGTGGGCCCTCCAGACTAAATGGTGGAAAGTTTGTTAACCAGATGTAACTCTTTGAGAGTGTGAAAATGAAACCAAATGGACCCTTGCGGGTCCATTTGGTTTCATTTTTACACTCTCAAGAGTTATGATATTCACCATCTAAAATAGCACCAATTAATTAACAAGTCATGGTCATTTTGATCTCTATGTTTTGCCTGTTTTGTTTGCGAAAATCCATGCTGGAATTGTGGACAAAACCAAAGAAATCTTTAGCTTTGGGTTCTGTGGGGTGAATGTTGTCAAATGGTGGTCTGTAGCTCAAATGCTGAATAAATGGTGGACCCTGGTATCAAAAAGGTTGAAAACCACTGCTCTAACATGAAGCTTGTTGTCTGGTGCGGCTTATAGTCAGGTGCGGCTTATACATGGAAAAAAAAATCAGTATTTTGCCCCAAATTTAGCTGGTGTGGCTTATATTCAGGTGCGGCTTATAGTCCAGAAATTATGGTATATAATGTAGGAATTTAACTGAAAACATTTTATGCTAGAATACTTCCAGGTGGGTCACAGTGGTTAGTGATGTCGCCTCACAGTTAGAAGGTCCTAGGTTCGATTCCCGCTGTGGGTGCTGGCGGCGTGTCTCCTCCTCTGCATCATCAGTGCCCATACCCGAGGCGGGGTTGGTGAAAGGGCCTCTCTGTGGGGAGTTTGCATGTTCTCCCCGTGTCCTCTAGGGTAGATACCCTCACAAAAACATGCAGTAATCCTGGGCTCTAAACTGCCTCCCCCTGGCCAGCCCGGACAGGAACTGGTTGGAATAACGTGTTCCTTCCACACGCTACGTCCAACCAGGGAAACTCCCCCCTGTCAGGTGAAAAGAAGGCAGCTTGGGACTCCTCATGAGGCCAGTCCGCTGGCTCTCCCCAGGTTGGTGGAGGGTGTGTAGAGCCCATGATCACTTTAGGAATTGGCACTGGGTGAAAAATGGGTTACTAAATTGTGGGATTAAAAAAAAATAATACAGGTGATGACAGTTGTTACTAGATCTTAGAAAACAATTAATACTTATATCTGCAGAAACTCCTATGACTTTAGTTATAAAGGTTTGTTAATCACGTCGCCATTATGTCAATACCTAAAAAACGGCCAAACCGAATACTAATAATACCTTGCACTCGCTCTGCTCACGAAAGCAATCAAAATTGGTACGTGTGCTATTATGGGATGTTGTACCTACATTGAACTGGAAATACACTGTCTTATATTATTAGGTCAAGATCAATCCCATCAGATGTGCAAACTGTAAGAAATGATCAGTTTGTAAAAAAAAACAAAGAAAATTTTATTTAACTCAAACGTCTCCCTTTAAAAGGCATTCATTCACCACAGGGAAATGCAGGAACCACACAGACCTCATACATAAGCCAGCATTTAAAAACATCACAGAAGAAATATCACAGTCTACCAGAGAAATACATTTGACATAGATCACAGGTTTGCCTCAGTTTGGACAGTTGACTAGATTCACCAGGAGAAGATGGGAATCACAAACACAAAAAAATACATTTAACAATGACGATTACCAGTTCCTCGAGGTTAAGATTAACATTTCCCTGTTGAGGTACAGTGTTACGTGAGGGTGTAGATTGGACCTTCACAGATTACCTTTAGAGCCACTTTTTAAGCCCAGTGCAGTCAGTATGCCATGAACAGAAGATCATCTAGTTCCTCTGCACAACAAAACATGAAGGATAAATTAAGCGTACATCCCTATATTATTTGTTGAGAATTGGAGTAGGACACCAGAGTTAAAGGGGGAATTTCAGACAAGAAGAATTTATTATCTCTATTTGTAGTTATTACTTTCTCACCAAAGAGGTCTGGGTGTTATTTTGTGCACATTACTGGCCATTTCCCCCCACCATAAGTCCTCATTGAGGCGCTGGATTCTAGCGCTAATTTGCTTGTTTCCATCGCTCAAAAACTCTTTTATTTGTAAAGATCCACTCTTCATAATGTAAATAGTAACAAGTGCGGCACACTGTACTGGTTATTTAGATGGAAACAAGCAGAGCCTCACTAAAATCCAATGCACCAATGGGGGCTTTAATGGGCTTTTACGCAAAATAACACCTGGACCTCTGTGGTGTGGAAATAACTCATTATTTCCACACCATTTCATTTACTTTCAGTGCGTGGCTCTCAAGTGACCTCCACAAAATGACCAGAACTATTTAAGATTTCACCAAAAACCAGAGCAGAACTCCCACCAGGCGACTCTGGACATCAATTAATACAGTTGACACCACTATATCAATGGCAAGTATTTCATACGCAACTTTACGCAAGTATTTCCTGAGAGCATCACATGTTTAAGATATAATTCCACACAGAGACATCTCAGCTTTCACTCAGTTTAGTCTTGGCGGCGAACTCTTCGCTGAGTTTGCGCATGACGTCTCCGTGGCTCTGTCCCGCCATGCGCTGGCGGACGCTCGCAAAGTTCTGCTTGACGAAGGTGGCGAAGGGCGTGGCGGGCCGCGGGGCGGCGCCGCCGTTGAGCAGGACAAACGTTCCCTTGCAGCGCGCGCAGCCAAACCGCTCCGTGTCCAGAGACTTGGAGTGACGGCCGACACTGTGGAGAAAGAGAAAAGGGTTTAAGTCAGTGGTTTTTAGCTACCAAATACGTAGCTAAGTGCTAACCAAATGGACCCGCTAACGGCGTGCTGGAACTAAATGCGGAAGCGCACCGCGGGCTTACGTCAGTGGTTTTCAACCAGTGGTCCGAGGACCACCAGTGGTCCTTGAGAGGGTGACGACAACGGCATGTAAACAACCAAATACGTAGCTAACCAAATGGACCCGCTAACGGCGTGCTGGAGCTAAATGCAGAAGCGCAGCACGGATTGATATGAACACAGCTGTTTGCACTTTGGGGAACTTGTTTATGCAGCGGTCAATAATAGCGCAGAGCGGTGATTATAGTGTATTATGTGACCTCTCACGTGACGTGAACGCTGGCTTCTGATTGGAGCATTAATTCAAGCCATGTAATAAATCTGGTTAACCAACTTTACATATTTAACTGGAACTCTCTCAAGGACCACTGGTGGTCCCCGGACCACTGGCTTAACTCATTTAGTCCTAACCTAAGGTTTCTGAAAAACTTGAAATATATATGTATCAGCTTCAAAACAAGTTATGTCTGGAATACTGTACATACTGTACAGAATCCAAATATGGATTCCCGTCCTGAAAGGGTTAAAACCATGGTATCCTTTCAGGGGCCGGTCAGAGTCAGCCAAAGGGCCGCATTTGGCCCCCGGGCTGCATAATGCCCAGGTATGACATACTGTACAATGTAGAAAAGAGCAGCCTGCATGTACGTACATGTTCTTGCAGCGGACACACTGGTACTGGAACTTGTAGGTGATGGCGTAGGTGTGGCAGCGGGTGACCATGGGCAGCTCTGGGTGTGCCAGCGTGGACTTCCGGGCGTAGATCTTCCAGATGGTGCCGTGTCCGTCCCTGATGCCGTGGATCAGCCAGGTGGCAGCGTGGCACATCTCATGGACCAGCGTGTCCCGAAGACGATCTATAGACCAGGGAGAGAGTAGGGCAGGGGTTTTCAACCTTTTTCATACCAGGGCCCACCATTTATTCAGCATTTGAGCCACGGAGGACCACCATTTGAGAACCCCTACAGGTCCGTATAGCTCCAACGGTTATGGGGATCTCTGATTATTGTCATCAATAGCGGTGAAAATAACCTATGATTATAGTTAGACAGATCAGATACCGATATGGTATCACTGCTATCCTCTCTTGCACATGTACAGTAATACCCCTACTCTGTCACAGTTGTCATAGCTTAGCTGTTAGTATAGAAGTGCTTACCGGTAGTTGTAGTATGTTAGATGTATAGTTTTAGTTGTAGTATTCCACAGTAGTATATTATGTGTGTCTTTTAGCTGCTTAATTGTAGTATGTTTTAGTCTTAGCCGTATAGTTTAGTTGTAGCATATGTGTGTATATGTCCCGTCTAGTTCCTGTCTAGCTGTCTGTTTAACTTTCACTACTTGCCACTTGCCATAATTATAGCTGGTTGTAGCTTAGCACCTTCACCTAACTTTATGCTGTTAGAGTTGCACTTTAATGCTCTAGTCTGTTGCACTATGCCACTTACTGTTTCTTGTATTGTTTGTATTTGTCCTTTTTCTTATTGCACTGTCTATTGTCTTATTGCACTGTGGAACAATGGAAACGTTATTTCATCCCTGTATATGTCCTGACATACACTGGAATGACAAATAAAGAACCTTGAACTATGGCTGATACGTACGGCTATTTTCAATATACTTGAAGTGATAACGTTTTGAGAAGCACTGTGATGGTGACAGATCTCACTAGGTCTGCAATGCAAGCGAATGTTCCATATTCGAAAGAATATTTGAATATTAAAATGTAAAGAATATTCAAATTACAATTTAAGGTTCGAATTTAAAATAAATAGTAATAAAAATACTGTGCGAGTTCCCACAAGACGCTGGCCCACATAAACTAAAACAAACCAATACAAAAATAGGCTATTAAGATGATTATAAATCATTAATTTGATCAGCACCAACCGTGGACAATACAGAACGAGCGCAAATAGAGGAACAAAGAGGATGTTTTACACTTACAGCATATTAGGCTGCAATATTTCATGTGGATATTATATCCATTCGATATTCGAATAATTTGATATTCATTCGAATCCACATGGTGTTTTAAGAGGAATATTCAAATGTAATTTTTGGCTACCGTAATTTTATAAGCCGCACCAGCTAAATTTGGGGCAAAAAACACCTGACTATAAGCCGCACCTGACTATAAGCCGCACCAGACAACAAGCTTCATGTTAGAGCAGTGGTTTTCAACCTTTTTGATACCAGGGCCCACTATTTATTCAGCATTTGAGCTACAGACACCCCACAGAACCCAAAACTAAACAATTCTTTGGTTTTGTCAACAATTCAGGGATGGATTTTCACAAACAGAAGAGGCAAAACATAGAGGTCAAAATGACCATGACATTTTTTCGCTCTCAAAGAGTTACATCTGGTTAACCAACTTTCCATCATTTAGCCTGGGGACCACCTGGAACCCTCTCAGGGACCACTGGTGGTCCCCGGACCACCTGTTGAAAACCCCTGTTAGAGCACCGTTGGTGGCCATTACCTGTAAAAAATCCATAGATTGGCCGCACTGTTGTATAAGCCGCAGGGTCAAAAGCATGTGAAAAAAGTCGGCAGTTCTTGCAGCACTAGATCTTACCTGCGGAGTCGCACACCTTGTCGGACAGTTCGATGCGTGCGTAGCGGCTGCCGTTCGGGCCTCGGTGCTGCCCACTGACGCAGTAACCTGCCGTCTTCCTCAGCTTCTTGTTCCAAGTCACCGACATGTCAGCAGGGAGCTGGGGGAAAAACAACATGTGATGTCACACAAACAAAATCAATGAACACTGTAGAGCAGGCGTCCCCAATAGGCGGCCCGCGGGACATTTGCGGCCCCCGCGGCGCCTCCTAGTGGCCCGCGGAGGCATTACAAAAAGAAAAAGAAATAAAATATAATAAATCCTTAATCATTGTTCCATTTGTACTCTCAGTTCCTAGCCCCCAAGTGGCAACAAATAAAACTTCCTGTAACTCAGATTACTCTTAGATTTAAGTTGACATGCTTTTATGATATAAAATAAACTAAATAAATGTTATAATAATTTGGTTTACCAGATATAAATGGCATTAAATAGGGGCATTAGCCTATCCATGTCAAACTGGACATTAGAATGATACTGGACATTAGAATGAATTGGAATGGCTGAATTACTGCTAGCACACGGTCATACATTTTCAAATGGGTTTTGCACTGAAAATGAATTTATTGTCACTCTCAAGAATTAAAGATCTAAAAGGGTCCCTTTGGTTATCAACTCTCCATAATTTAGCTAGGGATCACCTGGATACCTCTGGAGGACCACTGGTGGTCCCAAGACCATTGGTTGGGAACCTGTTCTACATCTACCAGTAAATTAAGATATTTCCCTTTCAGGATTTATTTGGGTCACCCCAGACGTTTTTTTTTTTTAAGTTGCTTGAATCAGTTTTTATTTGTTTGATATGATGGGGAGAAGGCAGCTGACATGAATAGCAACTTAACTTGAAAACTGTGTCCGGGGTATTCACAAAAGCCTAAGTTGAGGTTAAAATGACTTTTTTGGAAGTGAAATATCCCTTTAATTAATTAATGGGGGAAAAAAATAAACCCCCAAATTTCCGTGCACATGGATTCGGCCCTCGGCCTGGTACCCTCGCCAAAATATGGCCCTTAGGGAAAATTAATTGGGGAACCCTGCTGTAGAGCTTATACCAGAGGTGGGCAATTATTTTCCCCAAGGGGCCAAATGAGATACATGAAATATTGTGGAGGGCCAAGACTAAAGGCTGAACTAAAGTCTGCGTAGTACTATTAATTTAATTTCAAGATAAAATAAGAGTAAGACCAACCATTTTGACACCAGGGGCAGGGCCCACAATTTATTCAGTACTTGAGGCACGGACCACCATTTGATGACATTTTAGCCCCACAGACCCCAAAACTTATTTTGTTTTTGTCCACAATTCCAGGCTGGATTTGGGAAACAAAAATGACCATTCTCTTACATTCTCTAATTGAATGCGTAGACTTTGGGCTAATTCAGGTGAATATTTTAACTCAAGAGTCTAAAAATGAAACCAAATGGACCCTTGCGGGTCCATTTGGTTTCATTTATACACTCTCAAAGAGTTACATCTGATTAACCAACTTTCCATATTTAACCTGGAACTCTCTCAAGGACCACTGGTGGTCCCCGGGCCGGTCAGAGTCAGCCAAAGGCCCGCATTTGGCCCCCGGGCCGCATAATGCCCAGTTATGCTGTAGAGCTTATACTGTAGATCTGCTATGTTTTCTTTCTTGTGAAAGTTCTTAGCTTTGGGTGCAAGAGACTAAATTCAACATCACAAGTCAAACCCCAAATACTGTTTTCAAACATTACTAGTAGCATATACAAGACGACCTTCCGATTCTCCCCACTCCATTTTTCATTACAATTGCATTATTCTTAAAGGGATATTTCGCCAAAATTAAACCTCGTCTGTATGGTTATATTATCGTGCATCCGTGTCCGTGTCTCAGCGCATACTGTAGTGGAACACCGGAGGAGGTTCCAGACTGTTTACCACCTACGTCACTGCCCTAAAAGTGACGTAGGTGGTAAACATTTCCCAGAGCACTGAACACTAAAGGAGGCAGAGGAGAGCAGCAAGGCATACACAGAATATACTTTCTCTGGCGCCACCGTGTGGCTTTTTTTTTTTTTTTTACATGTATGTATTTTATATATTTCGATGCTGTTGTACAGCATTTAAAAGGCATTCCGTACCAGCGAAGCACTCCTTTAAACATTATTATAGCAAGTAACACCTTCACCACTATTTCAAACTTGCTTGGGGGCCTTGAAATGGATTTTTTCTTTTTCCTTTTTGATGTGTAGATCTTGTTGAGCCGGTCATTTTGAAAGTAGCTCAAGTCCAAAAAGTGTGGGCTCCCCTGGTTTACCTTGTCGTCGAACACGGTGCTGTTGTACAGCCGGTACAGCCGGCCGGTCAGCTCCTCCTTGTTCTGTTTGAAGTTGCGTCCGTAGGTGGACCCTGGTTCTGACAGGGACTGGAGGAAGCAGCCTGGAGTTCTACACACTGGGACTCTGTCAACAGAGGAAAAGAGTAGGGTTGGGCAGATATATCGGCCGATAATAAAGGCTTTAAAAACCAATATTGTAAAATATCGGCATTGGCAAGGATATGGCTATTTTAGTCTTTTGGGTAAATCGGTAAAACACCATTTACGGATATGTATAGAGCAGGGCTGCAAAACTCAGATTACAGAGTGGGCCAAAATTTAAAACTGAACAAAGCCACGGGCCAAGTTTGAACAAACTAACCTTTTAAAGGGGAATTCCACCCATTTTCAAAATTTTCCTGAGAGGGTACAAATGTGAACCAAATGGACCCTAGCGGGTCCATTTAGTTCCATTTGTACCCTCTCAGAAAAAAAGGGGCTGAAAGAAAAATCATTAAAAATCACCAAGATGTATTCACATCTTGGTGATGTCATCAGATGTATTTCACCATGTTATGATTTTTTCAGACCTCCATTTTTAGGAAATACATAATTGGGGGAACTTTTTTTTTATCATGTCCACACAACATCTAAGGTATATTAATGACATATTAAAATGTTGAAAATGGGTGGTCTACCCCTTTAATTTGATAATGTCTCAAGGGCCAAATGAAATTACACTGTGGGCCAAATTTGGCCCGTGGGCCAGAGTTTGACACCCATGCTCTAGCTGAATGGATACAAACTGCTATTATGTTAGGAAGGAGGCTTCTGGTTAAAGACTGGAAAGCCTCAAGTCGATTGTCATATCGGCTGTTCAATAGGATGGACAAATATGAATGTATGGGCTTTGAGGACGATCCCGGCTCTGAGTAAGCCCTACTGAACTGCACCGGTGAGCAATATAGAGAACTGGATTTCTGGAAGTTGGGATTGGGGGGGACTGCTGCGTATGTTGGTTTGTAGTTGTCGTACTTTTATTTTTATTTTTTTGTTCTGTTTTCATGTTTTGTGTTGTCTTTGTCCCAAACAAAAAAAACAAAAACAAAAAACAAACAAACAAACAAAAAAAAAAAAAACCATTTACGGATATGTATAGAGCTACACAAACGAAAAGATATACTGTATATGGGGGACCTTCCTCCAATTATGAGCGAGTGGTGGCACCCCTTGGTGCACATGCTGTTGGTCTGTTCCAAATCACACAAATCACTGAATGTTCCCATTATTTATTTTTTGTTCACCACAAAACAGTGTTTTTTTTTTTTTTTTTTAGAATATTTTCATTTAGTTTTAGTCTTTTCAATAAGGCATATGTAGTCTTTTGGTCCCATTTAGTCTTCTGAAATTCATTTTTTTAGTCTAGTCTTAGTCGACGAAATGTCAAAAAGGATTTAGTCTTAGTCTTAGTCTTGGTAGTTTAGTCTTACAAGCAAATACATTATAGGTTTACCGGTATGTTATACAGATTTATAGTTTTTTTGTATGAAACATGTCTTGTTTTATTTCTTGTATAAAATTACTGCAATAGTAATAAGTTCCATTCCTGAAAACGTATGCAATCTATACTGCAGATATGTTCACATACTTAAAAAAACGAAAAATATATAAAAATATTTCCTATTTCCAATAGTCTCAGGTTATGATTTAGGCTTCGTCTTAGTCTTAGTTTTTTGAAAACACACATCTTTTAGTCACACTTAGTCTTTTTAAATTATTTTTTGTTAGTATAGTCTTAGTCGGCTAAATATCAAAAACCTTAGTCGACTTAGTCTTTAGTCTTAGTCGACAAAAACAACACTGCCACAAAAGCCTGCATTTATCAGTATTGGTCGATATGAAAACATTTTTCATTCAATAAAAAATCTTTTGGAAGAATTAAAAAATAAAAACAAAAAATTAAATAATGTGCAGACGACCCACAAATAGTCCCACCCACTGCTTAGGAAGAAAGTGTTTTAGAACACATTTAGACAGATGAAAACATTTTAGGCATGGAGGCACTTTATGTAAGAAGAAGTATTTAGCCCAGTATGCGCCAACAGCAGCTCCCCGATCTCTCACCTGCTGAGTGGACCAGGTCTAGGCTCCGTCTGGCTGATGGTGGGTCTGTTGTAGACCTCCTCTGGGGTCATCTCCTGCAGTGGCATGTCCCCCAGCGACCGACCCTTCGGTGGAGCCCTCTGTTTTTTCACGGCTGGGACCGGAGTCTTCTTCACAACGCTCACAGGCGTCTGCCCTGGCGTCAGAGAAACGGGAGGAGCTTTACGTCCTTTGCCAAGTGGGCCCGCCGAGGGGGTCCCTGCTGCCGGGGTGGTCCCTGCTGCCGGGGTGGTCTTCTTCACGTTCAGGGACCCAGAGTGCCCCTTTCCAGGCGGCGCGGACCACGGAGGCTTCATGAGGGATCCCAGATTCAAATCAAGAGATATCGGCCACTTATTGGCCACTGATTGTGGCGTTGTGTTGTTACCCGCGAACTGAAGCTTCGGCGAGGCTGTGCTGCTGCTGCCGCTCGGCTTTGAGTTCTTCTTCTTCAGTCGTTCCAGTAAGGACAGGAACTCCTCATCGGAGCTGCTGCTGCAGTCATCCGGCTTGGAGGGAGCCGAGTGTGTGACCTTAGCGGGGTGAGAGGATACGCTGGCGGGCCTGTTTGTGAAGTAGGTGCTCTTAGGAGGTTCTGACGATACGCTGGCAGGCCGGTGCGTTGAGTGAACGTGAATCTTAGGAGGTTGAGATGAGATGCAGGGGGAGGGAGATGACGGCGTCGAGGGTTGGCCATCATCATCTCCATAATCTGGATATTCTGGACTGCTGACCGTGGTGGACGACAGCGTTAGGGGCTTGGGCTTGGCGTGGCGAGTACGCCAGGTGCTTCTGATCACAACACCGTGCTCCTCGTCATCGTCGTCGTCACTGAGGAAGACCGGGGAATCCCACTCAGAAACTGGACGTCTGACCGGAGGCTGAGATGCAGCCGGAGTGGTGGTGGTCTTCTTCTTCACTATAAAAGATCAGAATGAAAACTAAATGGGACTCATTTGTGACTGTGTATAAGGCGCAAAAGTGCGCCTTACACAGAAGTACTGCTACTTCTGTGTAAGTAATGTCTATTACAACTTTTTAGCCCCGTTATTGATCATATACCCATCTTGACACATTTAGTTGCCTCACTATCAACAGCCAATAAAGCAATTATGGGTAATGTTTGGTACATCAACATGTGGACAACGCCAACAAGCTTACCTCTGGCAGATGGCTTCGACTGAACAAAGTCATCGTCAGACGATATGTCGTCCACTATAAAGTTTTTCAGACTGTGGGGAAACAGGTATTCGTCAGGATTCCACAATAAGTGCCATTGTCAGACAAATGGTTGAGTCTTCCTTTAACTGCATCATCTCAAAATGAGAAGTTAAAGGAAGACTCAAACGTTTTACAAGCTTATCTCCATTGCGTCATCCATTCATAATAAACAATGCACAAGTCAGCATTCTGAGGGACCCAATCGAAAGCAACACAGATAGATAGGCTGTGCTGCTCTACCATATTCAAAAAGATATTAAAATAAAACAATAACCAAAACTCACCTGTCTTCACTGTTGCTGTCAGGTGTTCTCTGTGACTTGGATTTAGCCACTGGCGTTTTCATCCGGTTGACAACTTCAACATGACAATGACAACACACACTTTGTTAAATGGTGCATTTATATTAGCCTTGTAACCCCCCCCCCCCTTGTAGCGCTGATATTTTTGCAAATCTTTGAAAGCAAATATTTGGAACTAAAATCTGGGGGATCCCTACAACAACATGTTTTCAGATGGGGGGGTCCCGCAGCCAAATATAGGTAATTCTGGGGGTCCTTGGCATGAAATATGTTAAGCATCACTGACACAGGAACATAGATTTTTCTATGTTGTAGATTTGCGCATCATTTTCACAATTTTTCCCCACAAAATATCAGATCTACGAGCTCATATGAGCTCGATATGAGCTTGTAGATCGGATATTTTTCAATAGCTAAAGTGTAACATAATGCGTTGAACACCAAAACGCGTTCAGTACATAAAGGGTAAATGTGGAGTACTCACATGCTTCAAAGCCGTCATCACTGTCTGAGCTGAGGAACACCGCAGCACTGGAAGGTTGGAACTGGGAACTACAGCCAGGAGGCAGATTAGCAGTTAGAACACAGTGAAAGTGCACCAATATTATACAACGCTTAGCATGGAAAGGTGAGTAAATGCTTGTACAGGACTGCCCGAAAGGTAGATGGTGATCTACCAGTAGATCACACAGACCATGCAGGTAGATCACATGACAGTCCCCCCAGCACTTGGACCCTTACAGATCTGTAACTCTTGAGAGTTAAAATGAAACCAAATACACTCAAGAGTTAAATTGTATTTAAAGTTTCTGAATTGCATAGTTTTCAAGGGTCCACACAATTAGAAAATGCAGAATAATGGTTATTTTTGTGGAAGGAACACGTTATTCCAACCAGATCCAGTAACCTCCATCAGGCGCCCCGGCTGGCCAGGGGGAGGCAGTTTAGAGCCCAGGATTACAGCATGTTTTTGTGAGGGTATCTACCCTAGGGGACATGGGGAGAACATGCAAACTACACACAGAAAGGCCCTTTCGCCCACCCCGCCTCGGGTATGGGCTATTTCAAAGCTCAAACTTTCTAGGGGCCTTGAAATGGATTTTCAGTAATGGAACAATAACATTTTTGATGTGTAGATCTTGTTGAGCTGCTCATTTTGAAAGTAGCTCTCAAGTCAAAAAAAGTGTGGACACCCCTGTGCTTGTAGATCTGCTAGATGAGATTTATTTTAGTGTGTAACCTTGTTCTTACCGGTCTTTCTTCACAGCACTGGAGGGATTCTTTGAGCCGCCTTTGATTTTGGGTGTAGCCTTCTTCAGATCTGAGGATCCATCAATCAAACCACCATCACATTTTGCAATACAATACTGTATATGTATAATAGTAATTATCATCTCCGTCTGGGACTTAAAGATATTGTAAATAATGTCATCAAATGGCAGCATGCGTTGTAAACTTGCCACTTCATATAATCATCATAATCAAAATATAATTCGAAATGATTTTGCTCAGCCTTGCAGCACACTCGACTCAGTCTCCCACAGAAAGGGAATAAGAATTGACATTTTAAGGATATTATATTTATATGTGTCATGTGTGTGAATAATTGATGTCACAGTCACATATAGCATTAGATTTTCTATGGGCCATAGTACAATTTACAATTATGCATTTGGCAGACGCTCTTAATCCACAATTTACACTCTTAGTAATTTTATAGGATGATGCATGCTAGTGTGTGTGTGTGTGTGTGTGTGTGTGTGTGTGTGTGTGTGTGTGTGTGTAAATGGTATGGGGGCGGCTTCATGAAGGATGAAGGATGAAGCCGCCCCCAGACCCTTTTCAGTTACAGGACTTTTATTAATCAAGTAAAGCATCAATAATAACATCAGTTGTTGAAGTTGCAACAGACATGCAGCATGCATAAAGCTAAAGGGCTGACTCAGAGAGTTTTCTGTTTTCAATGATGAAATGCTGTTGGTTTAGTGGTGATACCGCTGTAGTTAGTTAGTAGCAGTAGTAGTGTTTCAAATCATTAAGTATCAGCACTTTAATTTGTAATATCTTGGGTTGTTTTTCGTGTTTGGTGGGGCAGACTGGGTATTTAGGGCTCCCCCCACCCCCCATGTCAGACCCAATCGGTTCATATGGATGTACTTTAAGCTAAACACGACGAAAGAAATAACGACTTCTGAACCTCAAACATGTTGACACTTACACAGGTCAAAGTCCTCATCGCTGGACTCCAGCAGGACTCTGGACGGTTGGTTCTCCTTGTCCTCATCCTCAGTGTCAGACAGCAGGATGTCCGCTGTGTCCCTGGCACTGTGCTTGGTCTGCTTCCACATGCTGCTGCACTCTGGATTCCCTGTACCACGTTAAAGGAGGAGCATTCAGTGATTTGGGTTGGACGTGAATTCATTTACCTCTAAAAGAGGGGTGCCCACACTTTTTTGACTCGAGAGCTACTTTCAAAATGACCGGCTCAACAAGATCTAGACATCAAAAATGTGATTGTTCCATAACTGAAAATCCATTTCAAGGACCCTAGAAAGTTTGAGCTTTGAAATAGTGGTGATGGTGTTACTTACTGTATAGCAGGGGTGGACTGACAGTCTGGCATACAGGGCATTTTCCCGGTGGGCCGACCCCCCCCGGGGGCCGTTAATGTCGTGTTTTAATTAAAAAAAAAAAAAAAAAAAGAATAAAAAAAAAAAAATCTGCACAAAACCGGCCCACGAATCAGTGCTGGCGGCCCTCTGTCCTCTTCAAATGAGACTGCCTATTGCAGGGTTTTTATAGTTAACTAAAACTAACTAACTAATTTTAGTTAGCCCGAGCCCCAGAGCCCCTTATGTCTTAAATTCTCATGGGGGCTCAGGCCCCGGAGCCCCACAAAGATTGCAACGCTAATTATAAGGGTCTTCAGAGGGCCGCTCTGAGACAAAATTGCCCGGTACGTTTTGAGCTCCCAGTCCACCCCTGCTGTTACTTACTGTAATAGTGTTGAAAATGAAAATGAAATGAAAAGAAAAATAGAGGGAGAGAATTGGAAGGTTTTCCTGTACGTGCTATTACTGATGTTTGAAAACAGTATTGGAGGTTTGAGTTGACAGCTGGTGATGATGAGTTTAGTCCCTTGCACCCAAAACTAAGAACTTTCACGTTTTTCTCCACAAGTGGGGAGGATAACTGTCAAAACATTGGTCAAAATAACAATTATTCTCCATTTTCTAATTGTGTGGACTCTTGAAATTACATAATTCAGATGTTTAAATATAATTTAACTCTTGAGAGTGTAAAATGAAACCAAATGAACCTGTAAGGGTCCATTTGGCCGCATATATTATAATTAACGTTGGATAAGATGTTGTCTACAATTCCATACTTTAGGCAAAAGTTGACCAAAACAACAGGTCTTATACACTCTCTAATGCTGAATGTAAAAGGAGCAATGGAGACTCTTGACAGCGTAAAAAAACAAACAAACAAACAAATGGACCCGGTAAAGGTAAACTAAGTTCCATCATTTAGCTGGGGACCACTGGTTAAAAAGCATAATTGTCCTCTATGATTATATACCAATGACCAGCATCAACACAGCAATGGAACTGTGGAGAAAATAAATATTATTGGGTCTGAGAGGACAAATGTGATCAAAATTCTAATGCCTAATGCATACCTGGGCATTATGCGGCCCGGGGGCCAAATGCGGCCCTTAGGCTGACTCTGACCGGCCCGGGGACCACCAGTGGTCCTTGAGAGAGTTCCAGTTAAATATGGAAAGTTGGTTAACCAGATGTAACTCTTTGAGAGCGTATAAATGAAACCAAATGGACCCTTGCGGGTCCATTTGGTTTCATTTTTACGCTCTCAAGAGTTAAAATAGTCATCATCTGAATTAGCCTAAAGTTGACACAATCAGAGAATGTAAAAGCATGGTCATTTTTGATCTATGTTATCCTGTTTTGTTTGTAAAATCCAGCCTGGTATTGTGGACAAAAGCAAAAGAGATCTTTAGTTTTGGGGTCTGTGGGGCTAAAATGTCATCAAGTGGTGGTCCGTGGCTCAAATACTGAATAAATAGAGGTCCCTGGTGTCAAAATGGTTGGTCTTACTCTTACTTTTACCTTGAAAATAAAACACACAGACTTTAGCTCAGCCTTTAGTCTTGGCCCTCCACAATATTTTATGTATCTCATGTGGCCCCTTGGGAAAAATAATTGCCCACCCCTGGCCTAATGAATGGACCTTGGTTGACATGAAAATAACGTATCCTCTCAGGAAAATTTTGAAAAAGGGGTGGAATTCCCCTTTAAAGAGCTGCTGGAAACGAGGACGCGAGGCTCCATGTTACTGTAACTTTAACTGGTTAACAATTACTAAATCACGTTGATTTGATTAACACTTTCATAGTTTATACCTTGGATCAATATCGAACATGATATATATTTAGTAGTGATTAGTAATAATAATAACATATATTTATTTGGGAGTTGGGAGTAGTGGAAGTGGCCTGGCTCTGGTCTGCGCTGTGAAATCAAACAGTCAAAATGTCTTTACATGATCTTTCATACGGTTTGCGATCCATATGCAGAATAATCAATTCGTTACCTGACAGGTAGAAGAGTGAATTATTCCATAGTAATTCGTGTAATCAGTATTTCATAGTAGTTCAGTGTCGCCGAGACAGACGGTGTGGTCTTAAGGTCTGAACGCTGCTTTTGTTTAGGAAGATTCAAATATCTAAACCGGATGTTGACGTCACAGGACGCTGCCTTCTTCTTCTTCTGTGGTTTCAGCAGCGTCACGTGGGCAGTGCTGCCAACCCCCCAAAATCCAAAATGCACTAGTGGCACTTCCAAAATGCACTAGAATGTATGCGCTAGGGCAGGGGGTTTTCATTTCAACCATTTTCATACCAGGGCCCACTATTTATTCTGATATTTAGCCACAGACCACCAACTAACTGGCAGAATGTTGGTCAAAATAGCAATTCTTAAACATTTTCTAAATGTGTAGATTCTTGAAAGTTAGGTAATTTAAGTGCTTAAAAATAATTTAACTCTTGAGAGCGTAAAAATAGTTTCCACTAATTTTTGTTTTTCACTAATTTCAGCGCTAGGGGGTCTGAAAAAAAATCTAAATATACCCACGTTGGCAACACTGCACGTGCGCTGTGTCTTACGAAATGTCGCCATCTGCTGGAACAGAGATGAATCATTTTTCAATAGCCCAACACTAGTAGCCTACTTCAAATAGTAAAAACCTTTGGAAAATGAGCTTGAGAATAAAATAGGGCTTTTTAGTGCCCAATTGGCTTGCGATTTCAAGCCCTTCTCCTCTTTCTAAATGGGACAGGACATCTAATCAGGGCAAATCATATTAATCTAATTGACATAAGATTTTCACTGATTGAGGTCTCATTCTGGATCAGTAGTGTTCACTGTTTTTCCAGACGAAAAAATGCATAGCTTTGAGTCCCAGGGCCGGATCTAGAGGGGAGCAGGGGTGGGCACAGCCCACCCAAATGTGCATCCTGCCTACCCAATCAAAGGCAATATCAGTGGTTTTCAACCAGTGGACCACTAGTGGGCCTTGAGAGGGTTCCAGGTGGTCCCCAGGCTAAATGGTGGAATGTTCGTTAACCAGATGTAACTCTTTGAGAGCGTAAACATGAAACCAAATGGATTTGGTTTCATGTTTACACTTTCAAGAGCTAAAATAATCATGTGAATTAGCCCAAGTCTACACAACTAGAGAATGTAGAAGATTAATGGTCATTTTAATCTGTATGTTTGACTGTTTTGTTTACTAAGTCCAACCTAGTATTGTGGTCAAAAGCAAAATAAATCTTTAGTTTTGGGGTCTGTGGGGCTAAAATGTCCTCAAATGGTGGTCCTCCGTGGCTCAAATGCTGAATAAATAGTGGGCCCTGGTGTCAAAAAGAGAGAAAAACTTTGGAGTTGCCCATACACCCTGCCATTCTTCCAGCCCACCCTAGTAGGGCTGGCTAGATCCGGCCCTGTTAAGTCCTCTAACAGCAATTTAATTTTCAAAGCATTTTCATTCATGATCAATCACGATCAGTAATCATCTGTATCACAATAACACATTCTTCCACGTTTTAAGGAAAACATTAAAGCAAAACATGTTTCGGTTTTAGATGTGTTGTTTCAAGCATTAACTAGCGTTAACTATTGAAAAATAGCAGATCTACAAGCTCATATCGCGCCACCGAGTGGCGCGATATGAGCTTCTAGGTCTGCTATTTTTGGAAAATCCTTAAAACATGGTGCAAATCTTTGAATATTATTCTCTGTCTGAGCAAATGTTATTAACTCCAATCTTTGTTTCTGGGAGGAGGTCCCATGGGATATTTTCAGATGGGGGGGGGTCCTCCGCAGGCTACCAAATACAGACAATTCTAGGGGTCCTTGGCATGAAATATTTGGAGCATCACTGACACAGAAATATGGATTTTTCAGAAAAACAAGAATCTAGTGTCAGAAAGTACAATCTAATGCCAGGACAAAATGGGTTAATTTAGTCCAGGGGTTTTCAACAGGTGGTCCGGGGACCACCAGTGGTCCTTGAGAGGGTTCCAGGTGGTACCCAGCTAAGTTGGTTAACCAGATGTAACTCTCGAGAACGTAAAAATGAAACCAAATGGACCCTTGCGGGTTCATTTGGTTTCATTTTTACACTCTCAAGAGTCAAAATATTCATCATCTGAATTAGCCATTTTGGAATGTATGTTTTGCTTGTTTTGTTTCCCAAATCCAGCCTGGAATTGTGGGGAAAAGCAAACTATATCCTCAAATGGTGGTCCGTGGCTCAAATCCTGAATAAATGGTGCTCCCTGAGATGAAAAAGGTTGAAAACCCCTGATTTAGTCCCATTATTTGGAAGCCGTATCCTCAAGGCAAACCGGTTGCGAGTTGTTGCTCTAGTGGCGTGATGATCCTTAGCTTGAAATGTACCTGATGCAAAAGGCAAGACACAACGTATGCCATACACTTTTTATTATTATTATTATTTATTCAGATTTAGTCAGGGGTCTTGCAGTATCATTGACAGCATACAGTTAAGAGGATACAAAACAAAAAGACGCTTAGAAAATACTTACCTAGGGCGATCCTGGTTAGAGAGATAAAAAATAAAACGTACGTGGTTTCAACGATAACTTAGTGAAACATGTCAGGCCAGTTCCAATGACTACTGCCAAGAAGCCCCACTTTGTCCAACAGCCATCCAGGATTTATACATTGACACATGACAAAAAAAAGTTGGCATATTTGGTGACGGTGAAATAAAACTTTTAACAAAACAAAATTTGGTTGTTCCTCAGAATAATAAATGATCACATGTAACCTTCTGTACTAGTCAGATTTGCCAGTTACCAAGCTTTAAGACAAAATAATGAGGAGCCGAAAACCAAAGTATGTTGTTTTTCCTTTCTGTTTTTTAACAAATGCATAACGAAAAAAAAAAGCAGATTAAACTTTAAGTCAAAAAGTTGCAACATTGTCCCTTTTGAGGGAAAAAACAAGACAAAAAAAAAAACACTCAATGAGTTAATCCAATTATAAGCAAGCAGACCAGCGACAAGATGGAGGAAGAAAGTTCTCTCCAAAGATCCAGCAAGGAGTCCAATACGCAGAGAGAGAAAATAAATCCACCAATAGTTTTCAAGCACTGGATTTGGGTTGGGTTGGGTTATAGCAGGGGTTTTCAACCGGTGGTCCGGGACCACCAGCGGTCCTTAGGAGGGTTCCAGGTGGTCCCCAGCTAAGTTGTTTAACCAGATGTAACTCTTGAGAGTGTAAAAATGTGAACAAAATGGACCCACCAGGGTCCATTTGGTTTCATTTTTACGCTCAAGAGTTAAAATATTCATCATCTGAATTAGCCCACGTCTACACAACTAGATGGACAAAAGCAAAAAAAAAAAAAAAAAAAAAGGTTGAAAACCCCTGGGGTAGGGGGCAGGGTAGTGGGAGGGGGTTCGTGAGGTGGTGGTGGTGGTGGGATGGGGGTGCATTCTTTTTCCCCCCAGTCACACTTGGCTGGTGCAAGTGTGGTTTAGGATGGGGGAAAAAATAGTCTCAGATGTGTGGGAGAGCCTGAAAGCACTTCTCATCATCTGGCTTTAGAGAAAACGCACACACGCACGGGCACACACACACGGCGCCATGATCAACTGGAGGAGGAGGAGCAATGATGGGAGTGAAACACCTGCAGGCTCATAATCAGAATCCAGAGTCCTATTTACAGGAGAGAAGAGAGAGCGGTGGGCTGGTCAGGGCTGGTCAGGGATGGGGGGGACGGGGGGTATGAGAGATCAAGCCAGGGTTCTGATATAAGCAGTGGTTCTCAAAGATGGAGGGAGGGGTGTTTTTTTTTTTTTTTTCCAAATGGACCATCATCATAGCAGGCCTGTAACTGTTAAGCACATGAAAACGGTTACCGCCCCCACAAGGGGTCCATTTGAATGCCCTCAAGAGTTATTGGGAGAACCACTGTGAGAATAAAAGGAGGAGGGTGGGATGGACTAGAACAGGGGTTTTCAACAGGTGGTCCGGGGACCACCAGTGGTCCCTGAGAGGGTTCCAGGTAGTCCCCAGCCAAGCTGGTTAACCAGATGTAACTCTTGAGAACGTCAAAATGAAACCAAATGGACACCAAATGGACACTCTCAAGAGTTAAAATATTGACCATCTGAATTAGCCCCAAGTCTACACAACTAGAAGATGGACAAAAGCAAAAGACATCTTTAGTTTTGGGGTCTGTGGGGCTAAAATGTCCTCAAATGGTGATCCATGGCTCAAATGCTGAATAAATAGTGGGCCCTGGTGTCAAAAAGGTTGAAAACCACTGGACTAGAAGGATGGTGTCTCTCTGGGTCAGCGGGAGGTTGAGTGGAATGCCCTGGAGGAGGACAGAGTTGTGTGTTTTTTTTCCCTCTCTTTCAGGCGGTGCTGCCCCCGTCCACTCCACCCTCCTTCAGGCGGTGCTGCCCCCGTCCCCTCCGGCCAGCCCCTCCACCCTCCTTCAGGCGGTGCTGCCCCCATCCCCTCCGGCCAGCCCCTCCACCCTCCTTCAGGCGCTGCTGCCCCCGTCCCCTCCGGCCAGCCCCTCCACGGGGTGGTGCAGGTTGAGCAGGTGCTCTGGTTTGCCTCCGTTGGCGTGGTGCTCCCACATCTGCAGGTACAGCTTCTCCAGCTCCATGGAGTACAGCTTGGTGTTGAACAGAGGGCTGCAGATGCGCTGCTTCCACACACGCGACCGCACCATTTTCAGGCTGCAGGAGGAAAAAAAACAAAAACAAAAAAGGGTGGTCAGTTTTTAAGGGGAACTCCACCCATTTTCAACATTTTAATGTCATTAATATACCTTCGAGATGTTGTGTGGACTTGATAAAAAAAAAAAAAAAAAAAAAAAAAAAGTTCCCCTAATTCTGTATTTCCTAAAAATGGAGATCTGAAAAAAAAATTATTAACATGGTGAAATACATCTGATCTGATGACATCACCAAGATGTATTTCACTATGTTAATGATTTTTCTTTCAGACCCCTTTTTCCTGAGAGGGTACAAATGGAACCAAATTTGCTTAACATTTGTATCCTCAGGAAAATTTTGAAAATGGGTGGAATTCACCTTTAAAGGCTCATAGCTTTTATTAAATTGATAACTAATCAAAAGTTTAATTCATTATGAAAAGACTCGTAGTTGAGGTTTCATGTTTACAAAATATTCATCATTTGAATTATCCCAAGACACCATTAAAATAATCTCTGGTTGCAAAAGGGGAGAAGTGGCCCTTTAATGTTAATGTCTGTATTTCTCAACAAAATGCCCAAATGCCTATGTTTGATGTCAAAAGCATACACATGCACACAGTAGACACAATTCTCCTCACATCAGAACAATAGCATGGTCAAAACTGGCACACAGACACACACACATACAGTACATAGGAATCCAACATGAAGATGAAAAGGTTGTACGTACTATTCCATATCAGAGCCTAGTTTGACGGCTACGTCCTCGTACTCCTGTCGGGTGTGAGCGATGAGCTCTGGACAGCCCAGACAGGTGAGCTGTGAGGCTGCCACGCGGGAGGCCAGGGTCTCACCTGTTACAACACACACATTACCAAAACATTACACCAAGCAGCACACAAACAATAACACATTGATCAATAACACTTCTTTTTAAGTCACAATACTGTATCGGTATTGGAAGAAGTTATCGGATTGTCGCTTTTTTTTTGCCATAACGATATCGGAAAATACTGTATCACTATAGGCCATACCTGGGCATTATGCGGCCCGGGGGCCAAATGCGGCCCTTTGGCTGACTCTGACCGGCCCGGGGACCACCAGTGGTCCTTGAGAGAGTTCCAGGTTAAATATGGAAAGTTGGTTAACCAGATGTAACTCTTTGAGAGAGCGTAAAAATGAAACCAAATGGACCCGCAACACTCTCAAGAGTTATGATATTCACCATCCAAATTAGCACCACTCAATTAATATTCACGGTCATTTTGATTTCTATGTTTTGCCTGTTTTGTTTGCGGAAATCCATCCTGGAATTTGTCAAAAATGTTGTGAAAATGTTGTCAAATAGTGGTCTGTAGCTCAAATGCTGAATAAATAGTGGGCCCTGGGATCAAAAAGGTTGAAAACCACTGCTCTAACATGAAGCTTATAGTCAGGTGCGGCTTATACATGAAAAAAAAAAAAAAAAGTCAGGATTTTGCACCAAATTTAGCTGGTGCGGCTTATATTCAGGTGCGGCTTATAGTCTGGGAATTACGGTACATAAAATATTGTGGAAGGCCAAGACTAAAGCCGGCTGAACTAAAGTTTGCGTAATACTAATTTAATTTCAATATAAAAGTAAGTGTGAGAACAACCATTTTGACACCAGGGCCCACTATTTATTCAGAATTTGAGACACAGAGCCACCATTTGATGACATTTTAGCCCTACAGATCCCAAAACTAAAGATTTCTTTTGCTTTTGTCCACAATTCCAGGCTGGATTTGGGAAACAAAATACATACAGATCAAAATGACCATTAATCTTCTACATTCTCTCGTGTCTAATTCAGAAGGTGAATATTTTAACTCTTGTTAGCGAACTTTCCATATTTAACTGGAACTCGCTCAAGAACCACTGGTGGTCCCCGGAACACTGGTGAAACCACGGTACCCTTCCACGGGCCGGTCAGAGTCAGCCAAAGGGCTGCATTTGGCCCCTGGGCCGCATAATGCCCAGGTATGTCTTAGGCTGTGTACCTAGCATGGTTCTAAGCTACATGTGGTCTCTATTCTACCTGGCATGGTGACCATGGGGGTCCCCGCCCAGAGCACGTCCATGCCCGTGGTGTGTCCGTTGCACAGAGGCGTGTCCAGGCAGACGTCTGCCAGCTGGCCTCTCCTCACGTGCTCCTCCTTGGGCGCCACGGGAGAGAAGATGATCCGAGAGCCGGGCAGGCCGAAGTTCTGGGCGTACTGCTGGATGTTGGGTTCCCCCACGGCAGGGAAACGGAGCAGCCAGAGCACACTGTTGGGAACGCGCTTCAGGATCTGAGGAGGAGGAACAGGGAACACAGTTGAAACAGAAACTAAAAAGATAGAAACTCCCCCAGAGCCAACATGCTGCACCTTGCAGTTATGAAAGAAATCTGTTTTATGGCCCTGATACACTAGCAATATTTTTGATCAATATCAACTAGCAATGTCAACATCAACGGGCAACATGATGAGACACATGGCAACAGGCAACACCTCCCATTAAAAGGGGAATTCCACCCATTTTCATTTTTTTCCTGAGAGTGTACAAATGTGAACCAAATGGACCTGCAGGAAAAGAAGCCTTAGTTTGCATTGAATCATTTTCACCCAACTGCCACCCAACTCAAAATGTTCATTTAGCGAAATCAAAGTTACAAAATCCCTGTTTTTGCCCACCGCAGTGAAGCAGCAGCAGCAGCAGCCATGGTTTCAGAAAAGTTCATCTGTGGGAGTCTAGGGGAAAGGATCAGGTGACGCCCAGGAGGGCTGTGATTGGAGGATTCCGAAATGTTGCCCAATAGAGGGCGCTAAAGATCTGACTTTTCTGGAGCCAGGAGTTGATCATTTTCTATAGAAAGATGAAAAGTCAACGTTGATAGTTGTCGTTGTTGTTGATGTTGATCAAAACATTGCTAGGTGTATCAGGGCCCTTAACCCATTCTGTATCGAGAATTAAAATATTGTCCCTGGAACTAAAATCTTGTCCCTGGAACAAAAAAATATTGTCTCTGGAACTAATGATTTGTCCCTGTACTAAAATGTTGTTCCTCAAACTAAAACAAACCGTCACTGGGAACTAAAATTTAGTTCTAGTTACTAACATTTTTCTCCCTGTAAAATGTTCACGACATTTAAAAAAATATTAGACCTCATAGCGTGCCACTCAGTGGCACACTGTGAACTTGTAGGTCTGATAACACGATATATAGCGTTGATGTTTAGACTGGCTTAGACTGACTGGCCCACCCCACCCTTGCGCTACATGGAAGACTGGCTTACATTGGCCCACATCTGCAGGGTGGGGGGGTCGATCTTGTAGAGCTGGTTGAAGTTGCAGTAGACGATGGAGTCCTCGGGGAGGCCGTACTGAGAGCGTGTGGTGACCACGATGGTGCGAGGCACCTCCTCTCCGGTCGCCGCTTTGTTGTTGATCTAGAAGGAGATCCGGAGAAGTATTTAAAAGGCATTGTGACATCATGTAAGTAACAAAAAAAAAGTTTTCTCAGCTAATCTGAGCAGCTTTCCCTCAATATGTAACACCGACACATCCTCGCCAAGTGAATACATAATGAAAGGGAGTGAGAAACGGCAACTGACCAGTCGGACAGGGCGCTAGTGGTCACAAGAGGAAGAACAATTCTAGAACTCGTGGACAGAGTGTGATCAAAGCTTCCAGCATTTTGTGCTGGTCACCTCCAGACCCGTGACGTGACTGTGTAAATCAGTGTGTTATAGTGAGGTTCCATATAAAGCAGTGTTGATTTTGACAGCAAACTTTGATAGTTAGTTTTACAGTAGATTTTGTCGACACAGATTTTGCTGGGGCCTCGGCGTCGTCGTAGTGGTTGACTTTACCCGTGTTTGCATGCTGAAAACAGCTGATCTACAAACTCACATGTCGTAACTTGTAGATCTGCCATTTTCAGAACGTAGACTAGTGACAAGTAGACAACAGATTAAACTTTTCTTGCTATTTTTTTTTATTTGTTGACAAAATAGTCCATATATCTCTTAATAGGTAGTTAAACATATTTTACTTGACAAAATCAACACTGAATCCACCAATGGGCCCAACCCTTCACCAGCTGTTCCCAGTAACCCCTGAATACCTGGATGGTCCCATCCGCTGGATTGGAGAATATCTGGAAAAATGTTATTTGAATAAATGGCTGCTCTTGCCCTTTACAGTACAGTTACAGAATGCCTGGAAGGCTGGCAAAATGTTATTCAGCAAAAACAAAACCTTCCTTTAGACCATACCTGGGCATCATGCGGCCCGGGGGCCAAATGCGGCCCTTTGGCTGACTCTGACCGGCCCGGGGACCACCAGTGGTCCTTGAGAGAGTTCCAGTTAAATATGGAACGTTGGTTAACCAGATGTAACTCTTTGAGAGCGTATAAATGAAACCAAATGGACCCGCAAGGGTCCATTTGGTTTCCCAAAGTCTACATATTCAATCAGAGAATGTAAGAGAATGGTTATTTTTGTTATCCTGTTTTGTCTCCCAAATCCACCCTGGAATTGTGGACAAAAACAAAAGAAATCTAAAATGTCAAATGGGCTAAAATGTCATCAAATGGTGGTCCGTGGCTCAAATACTGAATAAATAGTGGGCCCTGGGGTCAAAATGGTTGGTCTTACTCTTTTATCTTGAAATTAAATTAATATTACGCAGACTTTAGTCTTGGCCCTCCACAATATTTTATGTATCTCATTTGGCCCCTTGGCCCCTGCTTTAGGATATCGGAGGCAAAACGTCATAAGATGGCTTTGGACCGTGGCTCACATGAAAACTGATTAAATAAAGGAGTGAATGTGTGAAAAGTATGTGTGTGTGTTTTCCACATACCTGTGTGGTAGCCAAGCCGTTGCTGACAGTGAAGCCGTTGATGGTGACCTGTATCTGGCCCTGGTTGATCATGTTGATGATGGCCTCGGCCGCCGTGTTCATTGGGATGACAGGCATGGACAGAGCTCCGTTGGTGTCCACGGCAGAGTCCTGGTTGTTGTCACACTTCATCTGCACACAGAGCACGGGGAGCTTTTAACTTGAACCTTAAACTTAACTTTTAACCCATTTTGTCCTGACGCTCGATTCGAGTTTCTGACACCAGATTATACAGTAGTTCCTGACACCAGATTATAGCTGCAGCAACATTCTAGCTTTTGACACTAGATTCTACAGGAGTTTCCGACACTAGATTCTAGTTATTGACACTAAATTATAGTTTCTGATGCTAGGATCTACTTTTTGACTGTAGAATCTAGTTTCTGACGCTAGAATTGAGTTTTTGACACTAGATTCTATAATCTGACACTTGATTCTAGTTTTTCTAAAAAAAAAAAATCTGTGTTCCTGTGTCAGTGATGCTAACATATTTCAAGCCAAGGGCCACCAGAATTATCCATATTTGGCTGCAGACCCCCATCTGAAAACATGTTCTAGGGATCCCCCAGAAGCAAAAATTTGAGTTAAAATGTTTGCTTCAAGATGATGTATTTGCAGCACATTTTCACAATTTTTCAAAAATAGCAGAACTACAAGCTCATATCGCGCCACTCGGTGGCGCGATATGAGCTTGTAGATCTGCTATTTTTCAACAGCTAAAACACCATGGACAGAGCTCCGTTGGTGTCTGCGGCAGAGTCCTGGTTGTTGTCACACTTCATCTGCACACAAGAACACAGGGAGCTTTTAACTTGAAGGAACGCTGCGCGGTTTACACTCGGCTCAATCCCCAGCTCTTTATTGGTAGAAGTTAAGCAAGGACCGTTAACTAAACTCACCTTAACAACCTTCACGTCTGGCAGGCTGTCCAGGAAGGCCTTCAGGTCGATGCCGTTTAGCACGATGCGATTGTCAAAGATGTGTCCGTTAGACTTGAAATCTATCACTGCCTTTTTCTGTGGGGGGCACAAAAACAAAACAAAAGATTGGTCCGATTAATTTTAAGGTTACCATCATTAAGAGCTTCTATTAGAGACGAAAACATTACTCAAATGTTTTAAACACGTCAGGAAGATGAATCACTTGATACAATGCGAGCAGTAACCTTGGATTATACTTTTGTCATTCCTTTCATTCCTAAAAGCTTGCAACATTGTGCAACGCAACTCGGTGAGACCTTATAGATCAGTTGGGTTTCAACCTTTTATACTAGGGCCCACTATTTATTCAGCATTTTATCCACGGACCGCCGTCTGATGCCGAGTTTGCTGAGTTTAGTCTCTTGGACCCAAAAAGTCTGTCCAAAATTGACAGTTAAGGTAGGGGAAGTGATTTCGCTTTTGTCAGATATCACCTAAAAAAAATCTGTTAAAATGCTCTATTATAAGGTGTGTAGACCATATATGGAGTTTCCCCCTCCCCCACGTTAGCAGAGGAACTAATAAAAGTTCCCCAGGTGGAGGGTGAATTCTTTTCCAATCAGGATCAAGCAGCAGGTTCACATAGTGTAGCTGTAGCTACTCCTGGGCACACTACACGATGAATTTCAAATCACTTACCCTACCTTTAAGTGGCTAATTCTTCTTCCTTGTCTAAATGTGTAGGTTCGTGGAAGTCAAGTAATTCAGGTGTTAAATATAATTTAACTCTTGAGAGAGTAAAATGATAGCAACTGGACCCGCAAGGGTCCATTTAGTATCATTTTACGATCTCAAGAGTTACAAATCTATATGGGTCCATTCGGTCCATCATTTAGCTGGGGACCATTAGTTTAAAAGCACTGTTATAGATGGTAAATGAATCACAAAGAGTTCTGGATTTTGTATAAGGAATGATGGGAAAACCTTTGGGGCCGAAGAGTGTTCTCGCAGTTACCTTAGGAAATAATAATTCAGTAAATTGGGAACAGCACATGGAGAACTTTTAAATTGCTTTTAGCCAGCGCGTTGCATGACAGCAGTTAGAGTTCTCAAACTCTGCCCGAACCCGACCAGGCCCGACCCGACATTTTAGTGTCGGGCTCGGGCTTAAAATGTATACAGATCAGTCGGGCCGGGTCGGGCCTAGGGCTCTATGGAAAAAGCAATATATATTGAATTATTTTATTATGATAAAAATAATAGTTCTGTTCTGTCTGTCTGTGTATTTACCTCTTATGAAGATGGTGCTGATTGGTATTTTCACTTTTACTCTGTGTAAATTGCTCAAATTCTACCCAAACCCGACCAGCCCGACGCGACATTGTAGGGCCGGGTCGGGCCTAAAAACTATGCTAACTGTTCGGGCCGGGCTTTGGGCCTGATCAGTTACGGCCCAGTTAGAGCCGGGCCTTAATTTCCGTTGAGAACTCTAACGCCAGTATAACCCAGGGAGGTACAGTAGGAGCAGTAGGATCCCGCAGTACCTTGAGGTGAGGGAACATGTTGGCGTGGTCTCCGATGAAGAAGGTGTGGGGCATGTAGGCCATCTTCTCAGAGTACTGCTCGGCCACGTCGGCCGGCGACGTCTCCTTGTCGGTGATGATGTAGTCCATGAAGGGAGCTCCGCTGGTGCCCGGGTAGCCCAGCCACATGCACTGGAGGCCAAGGACAAACAAAAACACACCGTCAGCATTGGACAATAGACGACACAAAAGTGCATTGCTTACAGTATAAGTAACATTAAACTATTAAAATGTTAAGATGTGAGTTTGAATATAAAAATGTATAAAATATTCGAATGTCATGAATTAAGGTGCAAATTTACATCAAATAATGATAAAAATGCTGCGCGAGTTGCTACAAGACTCTGGGCCACATAAACTCAACCATTATACAAAAGTAAGCTATTAAGATTTGACTTGACGCAAGAATGAAGAGAGCACACTGCTCAGCACCAACCATGAACAATACAGGACTGGAGCAAACAGCGGAACAAAGAGGATGTTTTACACAATTCACAGCATATTAGGCTGTAATAATATTTCATATTGAAATTATTTACGTTTGAATTTCGACTAATTTCATTAGTTCGAACCCACATGATGTTTTAAAAAGGAATATTGTAGATTTGAGGGTTCTGGCCTGATGACTACAAAACGATGCAGCAACAATAATCCGCTCCTGACCGGATCACATGGTCGTGAACACAGACCAGGCTTTCGTCCACAGCAGGGGCGGATCTAGGCATGGGCATGGGGGGGCAATGCCCCCCGAAATACTACTACTAATTACAATTTTGCCACCACTAAACCAACAGCATTTCATCATTGAAAACAGAAAACTCTGAAAACGGTTTATGCATGCTGCGTGTCTGTTGCAACTTCAACAACAACTGATGCTATTTTTGATGCTTTACTTGACTAATAAAAGTCCTGTAACTGAAAATGGTATGGTGCGACTTCATCGGGCGATGAAGCCGCCCCCATATCATTTTCTCTTGCCCCTCCAACATGTTCTCTTGCCGCCCCAAATGGAACATGTTACATTTAGACATGTCTCTCTAACCTGGATGGGGGCGGGGCGTAGGGCAAACAGCTCGTTGCGCGCTCCTTTGGTGTAGCCGTTCATGTTGACCAGGATGTGAACGCCATCCTGATGGATACGGTCTGCTGCCTTGCCGTTGCACGGGATCTGATCGGAGAACAGGACAGTGAGTAGACTGTAGTACACCGTTTCACACACACATATGGGTCTGATCGGAGAACAGGACAGTGAGTAGACTGTAGTACACCGTTTCACACACACATATGGGTCTGATCGGAGAACAGGACAGTGAGTAGACTGTAGTACACCGTTTCACACACACATATGGGTCTGATCGGAGAACAGGACAGTGAGTAGACTGTAGTACACCGTTTCACACACACATATGGGTCTGATCGGAGAACAGGACAGTGAGTAGACTGTAGTACACCGTTTCACACACACATATGGGTCGAGACCAATATGTGGGTCTGTGCGGTCACATTTTAGGTGTAAAACACTGACCTGGGAGAGGTCTGTGAAGTGATGAGCCTCTGCCACTACTTTCACACGGAAGTTGGTGCTGTCGTCAGGACTGAGTGCATAGCAGAACACCTGAGAGGAGACACATACACGCACGTTACCATCCGTCTTTGTATAAAGATGAGTCTTTATCCTTCATTTAAAAGAAACATGCAACATTTCAGGATCCATGTTTAAACTCGCAGAAGCAATAGTTCCACAGTGCACAGTCCCATATAAATTTGTTCCGTTTTTTTTTTAATTATTATTATTATTATTATTTGAGTTGTAAGATTTGTATTAAGTCATGATTAAAATGTTACCAATTTAAGCACCTTTAGGAAGTAGTTTAGGAAGGATTATAGTTTCTGACACCAAATTCTAGCTTCTGGCACTAGATCTTAGTCTCTGTAACTAGATTTAATCTTCTTTAGGGGGAAAAAAAACTGTTTCTGCATCAGTGATGCTCAAAATATTTCATGCCAAGGACCCCCAGGATTATCTTTTTGGCTGCGGACCGCCATTTGAAAAACGTTTCTATGGGGATTCCCCATAAGCAAAGGTTTCATCTTTACACTCTCTAGAGTTATGATATTCACCATCTAAATTAGCACTACGAAGAAGTCATAAGTTATGGTCATTTTGATATCTACTGTACGTTTTGCCTGGTGTGTTTGCGAAAATCCATCCTGGAATTGTGGACAAAACGAAAAGAAATCTTTAGTTTTGGGTTCTGTGGGATGAAAATGTTGCCAAATGCTGAATAAATAGTGGGCCTTGGGATCAAAAAGGTTGAAAACCACTGCTCTAACATGAAGCTTGTTGTCTGGTGCGGCTTACAGTCCGGTGCGGCTTATACAAGGAAAAATGAGTATTTTGCCCCAATTTTAGCTGGTGCGGCTTATATTCAGGTGCGGCTTAATAGTCCAGAAATTATGGTATAGAGACCTGCGCAGTGACGTCACCGCCCCTGTTCCAGAAGTCTTCTCCCCATTCATTTTTCTCATAGACTTTTAGAAAATAACTTATATAAAGACGATTACGCCGCGGACAAAGCCAACTCGGGTCGTGACGAATCATGATTGCACACACAAACTTTTGGAACAATCAAATAATTTCTAAGATGAACAACGAAACAAAAAGTCTTGTATCATGCCGTTTTCTACTTCTTGCTAATGATATATTATATGATGATTTTGTGTTTGTTGTCATGATTTGTCACGACCCGAGTTGGCTTTGGTCGTGGCACAATCGTGTTTTTATTAACCATTTTCGAAAAGTCTATGAGGAAAATGATGAGGAATCCACTAGTGGAACAGGGCTGGTGAAGTCACTGCACAGGTCTATTACAGTGAGTGAACACAAGCACAGATCACACACACGAACCTCAAACTTCTCAGAGTTGTGCATGCCAGGAATGGACTGCATCAGGTGGGAGGTGGGGTGGTTGCCGAAGTCAGAGCTGACGTAGCCGATGCGCAGACGCCCGCCGCTGGCCTTCAGGTCCTTGGGATGCTCAAAGGCAGGCTTGTGCAGAGCGTTGATCTGCTCAATGGAAACACACAGAGGAACAGACAGTTAGGAAGGACAAGGACGGACGCTCACTGTTGGAATGACTGAACCGGCCTGGCAGGCCAGGCAGGGTGTGAAAACGGGGGCTGATCTAAGTATCGAAGTCCCATAGATCAGAACTCCCATTAGTCGAACATGCGCTGGAAATCCACTATCAGCTGCAATGTGCTTGATGCGGTTATGGTGAGGATGAGGGTTAGAGAAGGGTTTAGGCATGTCGGGGGTTTAGGCTTAGGGTTACGGTTGTAGAAGGGTAGGGTTTCTCGTGGTTTCGGAACAAGGGGAGCTCGCAACAATGGGAGGTCGGAATAATGACCTGGCACCGTGAAAACAAGATGGGCCACGACGTCACGGCTTCCCAGGATCTCACACATCACGGTGTGAATGACAATGTGGCTGATCGGTCCAGTGGTTTTAGAGATTGTGACTGAAATAGTAATAAGTAAAAACCTTGATTTCATATTGCATGTCTTCTCCTGTACAAAAAAAAATACTCATGTACTTAGTCTTTTGAAATTTTTTGTTAGTCTAGTTTTACTCAACTAAATATCAAAAACCTTAGTCGACGTAGTCTTTAGTCTTAGTCGACAAAAACAACGCCGTGGGGGGGCATCTGAGCAAGCGATCAGCCAAGAAAAGGGTCCCGTGCTAATCCACTTTATCTGGTCATACTCCACTCGACCGCTTAGCGCCAAACATGTTTTTTTTCTCTCTCTTCTCCATGTGTACATTTCATGATCATTTCCTTCTTTCACGAAATAAATGCACAGTCAACCTTAAACCACACCTTTATCCTTGCAAGCAAACCACTCCCTCCATCACCCATTATTTCCTCTCAAATCGAAACCATACAGAGAGTGAGAGAGAGACAGAGAGAGATAGAGAGAAACCCCTCAGACCAGAATCCAGACCAGTACCACCTCAGATGGAATCCTCCTTTACTAAAGCACGTTCGCAGTCCCATCATCCCCTTGCAGGTCAGACCCAGCCATCACCAGCAGCAACCTCACCTCACCTCACCTCGGCGGCCATAGAATGTAAATGGAAATGGTTGTACTTGCTTTGGTCAGTGCGTGTACCTTGTCCAGACACAGGTTTCCGTGGCGCTCGGCGATGGCCTTGCGGAAGCCGTGGGACAGGGGGTAGAGCATGCTGTGGTGAGGGTGCACCGAGGGCAGCCGGTTCTTCTCCAGCTGGTCCGCCACGATGCTCACCAGTTTCTTCATCCTCTCGTCATAATCCGTCCAATCACACACGATCTGGGAGGAGGAGGAGATGGAACATTTATTATGATCAGGTACATCTTTTCAGTGTTGTTCTTTGTGTTATTTGGTGCAATTAATATAGACCAGTGGTTTTCAAACCAGTGGCCCGGGGACCACCAGTGGTCCTTGAGAGGGTTCCAGATGGCCTCCTGTTAAATTATGGAGTTAGTAACCCAATACACTCTTAGATCTTTGATGGTACATGCTAATTGCAAGTCATCTAAACACATCTTCATCCAGCAGTCAAAAACAATACTTTATCCTAGAACAAGGAACTAAAACAAACATTCAATTAACATTTATGTGAAATGTTTCATGTCAGGGGTTTTCAACCGGTGGTCCGGGGACCACCGGTTGAGAGGGTTCCAGGTGGTTCCCAGCTAAGTTGTTCAACCAGATCTAAATCTTGAGAACGTAAAAATGACCCTGGTGGGTCCATTTGGTTTCATTTTTACACTTAAAATAATCATCATGTGAATTAGCCCAAGTCTACACAAATAAAAGATTAATGGTCATGGAGAGAAGCAAAAGAAATCTTTAGCTTTGGTGGTCTGAGGGGCTAAAGTGTTCTGAAATGGTGGTCCGTGGTTCAAATGCTGAATAAATGGTGGGCCCTGGGATGAAAAAGGTTGAAAACCACTGTTTTATGTAAATGCATTGTTTTGCTTCTTATTCAGTCAAATGAGGAGAGCAGGATCTTTTTAATGGGTTTTAATAGGACTAACCTGCAGACAGTGTGCCAGGTTGCAGTAAGCATCAGGGAAGTCAGGCTTTAGTTTCAGAGCTGTGCGGTACGAAGCGATGGCTTCTGGGATGTTGCCAGAATCCTAGAGGAAAAGACAGGAAAAAAAAAACGGCAGCAGAATGTCAGGGAGGGTCACAATGTGAAAGCAATAAAGACGAGACAAGACAAATGTTTGGAATGTTTGAATTTTTTAACCCTTAGTGTACTGAACGCGGTTTGGTGTTCTAAACATTATGTTTTAACTATTGAAAAATAGCAGATCTACAAGCTCATAGCGCGCCACCGAGTGGCGCGCTATGAGCTTGGATCTCTGCTATTTTTGGAAAAATCGTGAAAACGTGGTGCAAATCTTTGAATTAAGGCTGTCAGCATTAACTAGTTAATCGTGCGTTAACTCAGCTGCGAGTTACTAACTTACAGTGAAACCAAAGGCCAAGTGGGTCCATTTGGTTCAATTTCAAATGCAGGTGAATGATTTTCAAATATCTGCATCAGTTAAGTTACTTTAAAATAAGTCTACACAATTTGAGAATGTAGAGAACTTTCTACAAAATGTGGATGTTTGCTCCTAATGTTACCAACATCAAATTGTTGACGAATTCTTTAATTTAGGTCTGGAAGTCTAAATAAATGTCATCAAATTGTGGTCTGTGACTCAAATGTAGAATTAATAACTGACCTTGATATGAATATTCTTGAAAAACACTCATTAATAAGGTATATTTAGAACTCATATACAGTAAATATGCGATCAAATTGCGATTAATCAAAGATTAACTATGGGCAATCATGCGATTACATTTTTTAATCGATTGACAGCTCTACTTTGAATATTATGTTATTCAGAAACTAGAAATCTAGACAGGACAACGGCTTAAAAAACAGTTTGGGTACCTTGTGGATGGAGGCCAGGTTGCTGTGGGCGTCGGCGAAGGCGGGGTTGATCTGGATGGCACGGGTGTAGCACTGCAGGGCCCCCTGCACGTCCTGCATCTCCTTCAGAGTGTTGCCCATGTTGGAGTAGGCGTCTGCGAACGTGGGGCTGATTCTGGAAGCACAGGGGAGACGGAAACATCATTACACACAGTCTAAAACATATCTGGGCATTATGCGGCCCTTTGGCTGACTTTGACCGGCCCGTGGACCACCAGTGGTCCTTGAGAGAATTCCAGTTAAATATGGAACGTTGGTTAACCAGATGTAACTCCTTGAGAGCGTAAAGATGAAACCAAATGGGCTCTTGAAATATTCATCATGTGAAACAGCCCAAGTCTACACAACTAGAGAGAGACATTTTGGTGTGTATGTTGGACTGTTTGGTTTCTGAACTACTTTCAAAAAGAGCGGCTCAACAATATCTATAGATGAAAAATGTGATTATCCCATTATGGAAAATCCATCTCAAGGCCCCCTAGAAAGTTTGAGCTTTGAAATAGCTGGTGATGGTGTTATAGTGTTACTGTATAGTGTTTAAGAATAATGCACTTATAATGACAAATAGAGGGGGAGAATTGGAAGGTTTTCCTGTATATGCTATTAATGACGTTTGAAAACAGTATTTGAGGTTTGACTTGACAGTTCGTGAACTAAGAACTTTCACGTTTTTGTCCACAATTGGGAAAGAACTGGCAAAACGTTGGTCAAAATAACAATTATTCTCCATTTTCTAATTGTGTGGACTCTTGAAAATTACGTCATTCAGATGTTTAAGTTTAATTTAACTCTTGAGAGCATTAAAATGACACCAAATGGACCCGTAAGGGTCTAGTTATCATTACCAACCTGATGGCCTCCTTGTAGTGCATGAGAGCCTCCTGCAGTTTCCCTTGTTGTTGCAGAACACTGGCCAGGTTAGAGTGAGCTGCAGCAAACTCTGGGAAAACCTAATGGAAGAGAGAAGAATTCAACCGGCAGGTCAACAAAGCCAAATGGATCACCAGGTTTACGGCACACTATGAAAGGGCAGCTGTGATGCCCGAAAACGGACCATCAAACAGAGGCAACACACCAAGCCAGGGGTGTCAAACTCAGATACAGAGTGGGACAAAACTTACAACTGAACAAAGCCGCGGGCCAAGTTTGAACGAACTAACCTTTTAAAAGGGGAATTCCACCCATTTTCAAAAATGGGTCTGAAAGAAAAATCATTAACATGGTGAAATACATCTTGGTGATGTCATCAGATGCATTTCACCATGTTAATGATTTTTTTAGACCTCCATTTTTAGGAAATACAGAATTGGGGGAACTTTTTTTATCATGTCCACATACAACATCTCTAAGGTATATTAAATGACATTAAAATGTTGAAAATGGGTGGTCTTCCCCTTTAATTTGATAATGTCTCAAGGGCCAAATGAAATTACACGGCAGGCCAAATTTGGCCCGCGGGCCAGAGTTTGACACCCATAAGTCAGTATCCTTGCCAGGCCATGATGTCAGGAGGCCCAGCTGGGCCACTGAGGCCCATATAGGTCAACAGCCTATCTCCTGTTTCTGTAGTGTGAGGCAGCTTGATGTACAAGTACACCCCCTGGACATGACGCTAGTATGACAGAGGGTCTTACCCCCAATCCAACCCTTGATGCTGAGTGCCAAGCAGGGAGGCATTGGGTCCCGTTTTTTAGAGTCTTTGCTATGACCCGGCCAGGCAATCGAACCCCGACCTCCCAGTCTCAGGGCGGACACTCTAACCACCAGACCACTGAGCTGGTCAAATTTGGCCCCGCGGGGCCAGAGTTTGACACCCATGCACCAAGCCAACAGTGCGCTCACCTCCAGGGCTTTCCTGTAGAGCTCGACGGCCTGCTCAATGTTGCCCTGCTCTCTCTTGATGTTGGCCAGGTTGTTGAGGGAGTCGGCGTGGGTGGGACACAGGCGCAGAGCCGTGTTGTAACACTCCTCCGCCTCCGACACCTGTGAAATATGTGTGATCTGCATAAGGTGAAATCCTGTCAATGCATTTAGGCGTAATAATAAGCACAACAAACAGGGTAGACTGGACTGAAACACAGTTTGAGAATGATAATGATAACGGGGCAGACCTAAAATTCTTAGGTCTAACATTCTTAAAGGTAGAGTGCCATGATTTTTTTCTACCCTAAAACATGATCATTAGGTATTAATGTTATATGAAAAGTAAGATCCCCCCCAAAGAAGTGTAGTGTTTGTTAAACTGCCCATTTTTATGATTCCACCCTACCAGTTCATTAAGTATGCCTGGTTTGCCTGGTGGGTGGTGATGGAAGCCACACCCACAGCTTTAGTTGCATGATGAAGGGGGAGGAGTTAGGGGAGGGGCTGAACATGTGATGTCACTACATTGATTTTTTTTTTCATTGGCATGTTTAACTGGAAAGGTTCAGCCCTCAGGAAGAATCCCTAAATACAATGGGATGACATCATTGCACATAAAAAACACACCAAGGGGTCTATTTACATACTGTCACGTCTTAAACATGTACAAAATTGGAAAAAAAGAAAAGAAAAATCACGGCACCTCCTCTCCTCCCTCTCCTCCACCTCCGTTTGCACAAATTGTGATCAATGTTTGCCTGTTCCCTCTCTCCTAATGGTACCAAATCAGTACAGCATGGAATTTTCGACCAAATAGTATCCAATGAGAAGAAAATATTTGCCTCAGAGAGAGGTTAAATTTGATCAAATTGTGGTCTGTTGTTGCCTGGTTCCAACCCTGAATCACCTTTGTGTACTGAACGCATTTTGGTGTTCTAATCATTATGCTTTACCTATTGAAAAATAGCAGATCTACAAGCACATATCACGCAACCGAGTGGCACGCTATGAGCTTGTGGGTCTGCTATTTTTGAAAAATCATGAAAATGTGGCAGAAATCTTCGAATACATTATTACAGAATCAAACATTTTAGCTGAAATCTTTGCTTCTGGGGTGATCCCTAGAAGATTTTTTTTTAGATGGGGGTCCGCAGCCAAATATAGATAAGTCTGGTGTTCCTATGAAATATGTTGAGCATCACTGACACAGGAGCATGGATTTTTCAGGAAAAAAACAAGAATCTAGCGTCAGAAACCAGAATTCAGCATCAGAAAAAAGAGTCACAAACTAGAATCTGGTGCCATCTAGTGTCAGAAACTAGAATCTAGTAAGGACAAAATGTGTATGTATGTATAATGTTCCATTATGTTTGGCATTAGTTGAAATCGGCCACTGATTGGCCGACAGCCCTGTCACTCAAGTGTCAGCTGCTCCAATGCTTCTGAAGCGTCAGGTTTTATAAACATCATCATATTTTACTGCTTTTGTTTACATGATAGTAACACTCATTGGCTGTGTTTGTTCGATGCAAGGTCTGTTGCTAAAATGCCAAATAACTAATGGGGCTTGCTGTGCAAAGGGTTGAATAAGTAGAGGTTCAGTGACTGAGGGGAAAAAGTAGCCAGGCTGGAAATATTTGAATTTATATTAATATTTTAAGCAGAGACCGAGCTACACTTCCTAACCGTCTGTCCACTGTACCAAGACCAGAGACACATACTTCCCAATGATCACAACCACCCAAGGGGAGTTTGAAAACATTACTGATGACAAAAAAAATCTCATACGTATTGGGGGAGGTACAACAATGTGCAAACACAGCAGCCATATTTGTTAGTTGCTGTGACAGGAGAAGAACAAAAGATGCAACACAACCACCCTCAAAACATCCCTTCATCAAGTGAATTGAATTGATGACTCTGACTCATTGTTACAATGATTCTATTTGTTATTGTTATATTGATTGTATTTGTATTCATGTACCATTGGGTCGTATTGTTTGTTGTGCCTTTGGCAATGTAAACGTCTGTTTTCTCATGCCAATAAAGCCCCTTACTTTGAATTGAAAATTGAATTGATTGAATATTTGAATTTACAGCTACGGAGACCAGCGAACACCTGTGAAAGGGTTTTTAGCAGCTTACGTTTCCCTTCTCCTTGAGGGCGTTGGCCAGGTTGCAGTAGGCGTCGGGGAAGTGCGGCTGCAGCTCGATGGCGCGGCGGTAGGTGTCGATGGCCAGGTCGATGAGGCCCTGCTCGTAGTACACACAGGCCAGGTTGCCATGCACCACAGCGTGGTTGGGGCTCAGGCTGAGGGCTCGCAGGTAGCCAGCCACCGCCCTAACGGGGGACATGCCAAAGAGGGACAAGGTGATAATAGTTAACTAAAACTAACAAAAAAACAAAAACTAAAATTCAAAAAAACATTTGAGTTAACTGAAACTAATAAAAACTAACTAAAACTGTAATGCGGGTTCAGAAAACTAACTAAAACTAACTGAAATTATACCCAAAATACCCTTAGTTTTAGTTTTTATAAAGCTTTTAAATCCAAAATGTGTTGGTGACCAGCATGAGGAGGAGATGCTTCTAGATCTTCTATTCACTACCGAGTTGTGCTGCCTCTGAATGGCAGTTTAGTTAACATTTCATTTCTTAGTTAATGTTCTTATATCTTTCTTATATCATTCTACAGCTTAATAGTCATTCAAGCTCATTGTGACAGTTCTTTCTCATTGTTACTGTGTTTTACCGCCATCTAAGGGTGAATTCAACAGGATAAGGAAAGTGAAACCTAACTGAGTATTACAGCTTGAGAAAGGAAAGTGAAACCTAACTCAATGTATACAGCAGCATTAGGTAATGAAACAGAAACCTAGTCAGAACAAGTGAACCACTCAACTGTGAACAGTGTCCTGGCATGTTTGCTGAGTTTTCTTTTCAAAACGTTTTTGCCTTGGACATGAATAGTCTGTAAGTATATGTCAGTTGTCTATGCTTAATAATTCATGAATATTCACATTGCAACTTTCATGTTTTGTTTGGACAAATTGAGTCGGTACAATCTGTTTTTGGGCTTCATTTTAGCTTACTGTAGCAGTGTTTTTTGTTCCTTGGAATATGTTGGAAAATGTTCCTATTATATTATTATATTCCTAGCCTACTAGTAGAAATACAGTTACTTCCAGTGTTTGTATTTTATATTTACGTGCATGGTAATTCTTTTTTTTTATTTTTTCTGTTTTTTCAGTTTTACAATTTTCTACGGAAGTCTTCAGTAAACAAATCAAAAACCAAGCCACGTCTCATTATTGAAGGACCGCAGAATTGTTATCTAGTTGTCTAGCTACACATAGATACGTGTGGCGAGGGCTTCACAGTAAAAAGACTACTGCACAGCGGGCTCTAACATACAAGATCATTAATCGGCAAACATGAGTACACGCTCAGGAAAGAAATACACAGAAAAATCTAAGAAGCAAGAAGAGGAGAAAGAGGATTCGAAACTCCTGACACGAACAGGACCAGAGGAAGAGGATGAAGCATCTCAGGCCGAATCCGTCTACACAGCGACGTCTAAGAAACAAGAAGAGGAGAAAGAGGATCCGGAACTCCCAACGCAAACAGGAGCAGAGGAGGAGTGTGAAGCCAATTCTGTCAAGTTGTCCCACAAATCGTCCTCGTACAAGTCTTCAGTCAAACCTAAATCTATCACGTCCTCGAAAGCACCCAGTAAGTCATTGCGATCTACAAAATCATCATTATATGTAAAAGCACAGGCCAAGGCAAGGGCTGCTCAGGCTGAAGTAGCATTTGCTAAACAAGAAGCTGAAGTGATCAAGAAAAAGGCAGAACTTGATGCTACCTTCCATGTTCTCCAGTCTCAGAGGGCTGCTGCTGCTGCCTCCGCTGAAGCCGCAGTATATGAAGAAGCTGAAGGTAGTGAAAGTGAAAGTGAGAGTGATTGTGAGGATGAATACGTGGAAGTGCAACACACCGTTCTACAACAACCTCTCAACTCAGCGCAACGTACCAGAGAGTATGTACAACAGCTTCCTAATCAAACAGCAATGCACCCTGTTCAACAACAATTTGTCAACCCAAAACAACATGCTGATCAAATATCACTATCCCATGTTCTTCATCAGTCGCTTGACTCAGTACAGCTTACTGAACAATGTGTTCTGGAGCTTCCCAAACACCCCAAGAGGGACGAGAAGTTTTCAAGAGCCCCTGACACTAATCTGACTGTTGACAACGGCACCCAGATTAATTATGGTCCTCAATATGGAGATGTTCGAATTAAAAGTGAAGAGCCAACAAGAAGCACACAACCGACAAAGACTTACCCTGATCTCTCTCAACACTCAGGCAATCCCTTTAAAGGTCACTACTCACCTCAGCCACCAGGTGCACAAGACCTCGCTAGATACCTAGTCCGCAGAGAATTGGTGAGTACAGGTCTTCTTCAGTTTGACGATCAACCTGAACATTACATGTCATGGAAAGCATCATTTGAAAGTGCAACTAAGGACTTAAATCTGTCAGCTAGGGAAGAATTGGATCTGATGACAAAATGGCTTGGACCCGAGTCGTCAGAACAGGCAAAAACTATCCGCTCTGTATATGTTCTCAAACCTGCGGCAGGCCTTTACACTGTCTGGCAACGTCTGGAAGAATGTTATGGGGCACCTGAGATCATTGAAGATGCTCTGTTAAAAAAGATTGAAAACTTCCCCAAAATAAATAACAAAGATAATATCAAGCTCAGAGAACTAGGAGACATTCTGCTGGAATTGGAATGTGCCAAAGAGGATGGCTACTTAGCGGGACTCATGTTTTTGGATACACCTCGTGGAGTAAAGCCCATTGTGGAAAAACTTCCATATAATCTCCAGGAGAAATGGACAAGCGTGGGATCCAAGTACAAAGAAGAGAACAATGTGTCATTTCCACCCTTTCGTGTCTTCTCCAGCTTTGTGAGGAAACAGGCAAAAGTGAGAAACGATCCGAGCTTCTCTTCTATCACCCCCGACACCATGCGACAAACAGAAAAATCTGCCAAGTCGAGCTGGAAACCTTCCATAAGTGTACACAAAACTGAAGTGGATGCGGAATCATCCGATGACAGTGACACTATTCCTGCTCAGAAATTAGAGGAACCGGACCGAGAATGCCCTATACACAAAAAGCCTCACCCACTGAAAAAGTGCAAAGTCTTTAGAGGAAAGTCCATGGAGGAACGCAAAGTGTACTTGAGAGAGAACCGCATTTGCTACAGATGCTGCGGGTCTACATTGCACATGGCAAAGGACTGCAAGATCCAAATCAAGTGCCTGGAGTGCAATAGCGACAGACATATCTCGGCCATGCATCCAGGTCCTCCAGCATCTACAGAGAGTATGCAGGCTGATAAAGAAGACAGCGGGGAGCCAAGTGAGAATCCAGTCAACTCATGCTGCACTAAGATTTGTGTAAGTGGAGAAAGCCCACACTCCTGCTCCAAGATCTGCTTAGTTAAAGTATATCCTGCAGGCAAAAGAGAGAACGCTGTTAAAATGTATGCAGTGCTCGATGAGCAAAGTAACAAGTCTCTTGCCAAGACAGAGTTCTTTGACCTCTTCGAAGTCAAGGCCAGTTCATCTCCGTACACTCTGAGAACCTGTTCCGGGACAACAGAGACATCAGGCCGGAGAGCCGGCAACTTTATCATTGAGTCTGCTGATGGGAAATTACAAATTCCGCTACCAACCCTAATTGAGTGTGACATGGTCCCTGAGGATAGGACAGCAATACCCTCACCCGAAATAGCACGTCATCACCCTCACCTACAGCCAATTGCCGATAAGATTCAACCATTAGACCCAGAAGCTCCGATTCTCTTGCTATTGGGAAGAGACGTCTTAAGAGTGCACAAGGTGCGTGAGCAAATAAATGGACCTCATGATGCTCCTTATGCACAGCGGCTCGACCTAGGATGGGTCATCGTTGGTGAAGTGTGCTTGGGAACCGTACACAAACCCTCTGAAGTCAACGTTTACAAAGCAAACGTGCTGCAAAATTACCGTACATCGTTTTCCAGCCCATGTCCTAAGGTCATCCGGGTGAAGGAAGACTACCGTGGGACGACATATAATCCTGGTTCCAACTTCAAAGCCAGTGAGAAAGATGCAGGCCTCCCAAATATTACAGACAACCATTTACCGTCTAGCTCCCCCGAGCATCGTCTTCCAAGCAAGCGAGTTGACGGAAGTGGACTGAAGACAAACCTCAAGTCAAGATAGGGAGATGTTGACAACAACTGACCAATGGGACTGGTCATTAAGACTCTGCCAAGCAGTGACAAGAGGATCCGCAAGATAAAGGATGAAACTGTTGAGATGTTTCTGAGGCCAGTCTTGGAGATGTTGGTTCTTCTGTCAGAAGAGACTTCTTGAAATATCCTTTACGCTCTTATGTGCACCAAGGACTTTCCCTTAAGTCTGATATTTCTATAGTGATACAATGTTATTGTACCAAAGCGGGGAGTGTGCTGCCTCTGAATGGCAGTTTAGTTAACATTTCATTTCTTAGTTAATGTTCTTATATCTTTCTTATATCATTCTACAGCTTAATAGTCATTCAAGCTCATTGTGACAGTTCTTTCTCATTGTTACTGTGTTTTACCGCCATCTAAGGGTGAATTCAACAGGATAAGGAAAGTGAAACCTAACTGAGTATTACAGCTTGAGAAAGGAAAGTGAAACCTAACTCAATGTATACAGCAGCATTAGGTAATGAAACAGAAACCTAGTCAGAACAAGTGAACCACTCAACTGTGAACAGTGTCCTGGCATGTTTGCTGAGTTTTCTTTTCAAAACGTTTTTGCCTTGGACATGAATAGTCTGTAAGTATATGTCAGTTGTCTATGCTTAATAATTCATGAATATTCACATTGCAACTTTCATGTTTTGTTTGGACAAATTGAGTCGGTACAATCTGTTTTTGGGCTTCATTTTAGCTTACTGTAGCAGTGTTTTTTGTTCCTTGGAATATGTTGGAAAATGTTCCTATTATATTATTATATTCCTAGCCTACTAGTAGAAATACAGTTACTTCCAGTGTTTGTATTTTATATTTACGTGCATGGTAATTCTTTTTTTTTATTTTTTCTGTTTTTTCAGTTTTACAATTTTCTACGGAAGTCTTCAGTAAACAAATCAAAAACCAAGCCACGTCTCATTATTGAAGGACCGCAGAATTGTTATCTAGTTGTCTAGCTACACATAGATACGTGTGGCGAGGGCTTCACACTACCGAGTTCCATAAACACTGGGTGGGGGTAAAAATTACGTTCTTGTGGGAGAGTGCAATCATCAAATCTACTAAGAAACTCAAAGCAAGGGTTGAATACCAACCTTTTCCTACTTTGGCACATTTCTTAATCCTATACCTGACAACCAAAGCACAGAAAAAAATAAAAAAATAAACTAAAACTAAAACTATAACTAAACTAGAACTAACTAAGATTAAATATTTTCACCAAAATAAATAAAAACTAGCAAAACCGCTCTAAAAACTAACCAAAACTAACTGAATTAGAGAATAAAATGTCAAAACTAACTAAAATGAAAAATCCATAACTATAATAACCCTGGAGAGGGATGAAGGAAGAAAAAAATAGGGCTGGGACTTTAACCATGTGTATTACTGAACGCGTTTTGGTGTTCAAAGCATTATGTTACACTTAAGCTATTGAAAAATATCAGACCTACAATCTCACAGCACGCCACCAGGTGGCGTGCTGTGAGCTTGTAGCTCTGATATATATTTTTTTTAATTGTGAAAATGTGATGCAAGTCTTATTTATATATCTAATATATATTCTTTCGGAAGCAAAAAAATTGAACTAAAGTCGTTGCTTCTGGGGCATCCCTAGAACAACATGTTGTCAGATGGGGGTCCGCAGCCAAATATAGATAATTCTGGTGGTCCTTGGCATGAAATATGTTAGGCATCACTGACACAGGACCATAGATTTTTCAGAGAAACTATAATCTGTCAGAATCTAGCATCAGAAACTAGAATGCCACAATAGCAGCAGCAAGGCCTTTTGCATGCTTAGTGTGGACCAGATAGATCAGTAACACACCCCACTCAATGGACAGATTCTCAACCCAATGGACGCAAATATCATCTGTCCTTTGCGGTCAATGAAGTTACAATTTCTTCAGAACAACGCTTGAAATTTCATTGGACATGTCAGGTGACTGTTCCTGCAACTGCCACGTACAAAGTTACGCTCTTAGCAAAACTATTAACAGAGAGCTCACATTCTGAGAACACGTTTGGCAGCATTATTATTAAACAATGTTCTACGCCAAGATAAGACTTCATTAAACAAGGGTGTGTTTCACTGGCTGCATTCAAACCATTTAAAACCAGGGAAAGAACCATTGTTTACACATCTTCTAGTACAATATGTGAGATATACAGGCTAATGTTTGCAAATGTGTGCAAATATTAGAATATATACTTTAAGGTTAATACTTTGAACTCAAATCTTGCTGGAACAAACCAAACTGCGATGCCGGTCAATGGTCCAATACATACAACGTTAAAGGGATACTTGGCCGAAATTAAACCTTGTCTGTATGGTTATACCATCGTGCATCCGTGCCTCTGTGACCGGGTCTCAGCGCATACTGTAGTGGAACACCAGAGGGGGTTCCAGACTGTTTACCACCTAAACGTTTCCCAGAGCGCTGAACACTAAAGGAGGCGGAGGTGAGCAGTAAGGCACCCACAGAATTTACTTTCTCTAGCACCACCATGTGGCTTTTTTTTTTTTTTTTACATATATATCTTTTTTCACAGGCATTCCGTACTGGCGAAGCACTCTTTTAGGGTTATGTGGCATGAATACGAAGACAGTTAAAGATTTGTAGAATCGTGAATCACTTAAAACCAACTGCACTCACCTGTCAAAGATGCGGGCTTCTTTCAGTACGTTGCCCAAATTGATGTAGGCATCAAGGAAGTTCGGATCCAGAGTTACTGCCTATGAACAGATGGAACGGTTTCTATATTTACTACGAATAGCAAGAACAGTTTTTATATTTAAAGTAGTAACAGTGCGGGCCAATTCACCGCTTATTCAAATCATGATCAAAATAAACACGGTACAAAAACAGTTGCGTATTGGTTGTGAATATTTTGTCAAGTCAACTGACCTTTTCAAAGTGGTGTATGGCCAGCCATATCTCTCCCTGGGCATTGAACACACAGCCCAAGTTACTCCAAGCCACTGCAAAGTTGGGCTGAGTCTCAATGGCTTTCAGGTAACAAGCCTTGAATGGGTTAATGAAAATAAAAATAAAGAAAAAAGAAAACAAAATGCACAGGTAGAATAGGTAGAGAGGGCAAGGTATAGCGTATAGGACAGGGAGGAGGAGGAGGACAGGGGACAAAAAGAGAAGAAAAAAGAAATAGAAGATTGAGAATAAAAAGGAAGAAAAGAAAGAAAGGAGCAGAGGAAAACAGAATTAGTGACCGTCTTCCATCACAGCAAAAAGTGAGTCTGCAGTATGGGCTCGCGTGCGCACAACTCTGCAGCGCTGTGCTGCTTTTTGCATTTCCCTACGCTGGCGCAGATCCGACCAACACACACACACAGGCCACCATTCTCCAGTTATGGCCTCAGAAGAACGTGAGGTACTCCCCACAACTAGCTGTACCGCTCCCACAAATAATACCAGAGTGCATCCATGTGACATCATGGACGGCTGTATTTTTTTCTCCCTCGGTTAGGACTTTTTCACAACCTTGAATGGTGGAACTCTGCGTGCAGGTGAAGGTCCCTGTAAATGCATGCGCAACAAAGCCACGGGGGGCGTGCAGGTGTGCGTCTACAAGCACCACCGTAACGCACCGCATCATAATCGCTGCCTGCGCGACCAACTGCTTGCTTTGCAGTGTGGTCATTGGAGTCGCCGCTGCGCTGCGCTCGCTGGCTGGCCAGGTGAGACAGCTGCAGACCTCGGAAACCTCCGGCAGAAAGCTTTTCTACGCCAGACTGGCACACACTCAGAACCCATTGTCAATGAGGACAGGTTATTGGGGGAGATATGGGACAACAGTGTGCAGTGAAGATCCAATTTTTGTTGGAAGGTCGTTTTGGTAAACACTTATTTTTGGGCATCTCCGGCATTGAGAGTTCTTTGGGTGCGAGGCTAGCCGAGGGAGGGGAGAGGTCCGCAACCGACAGGCCAATAGGGATGAAGGGGGAGCTGGGGGTCGCTTGCGCTTTGCCGTCTTTGTGGGGTTGCTTGGAAGGCATTCGCTGCGCTGCCCCTGCGCAACTGCAGACTCACAGCGCGCGCAAATCTGCAACATCAGAAACGCTGCAACAAATAAAGAAGGAAAAAACAAAAAACAAAACAGGAACAATAAAAAACCAACATGTAAAGAGAGTTAGGGGGTTCTTTTTTCTTTTTTTTTCTTTTTCCAAAACCCAAGTTTGACTTTTATTTACTTTCATTACTACAGATGTGGGCACTGCTGTTTTAGTATAACATGTTGAAAAGGAAAGCTTACTCTACTTCCCGTTGTTTTTTTTTGTTACTTTTTTTTCTCTTCTTCTAAAAGGAAGCCACAAGACAGAGGATCTCAAGCATGGAGTGAGGTGGTTTTTCTTTTGCTGGCAGTTACAAACCCGTTACCATATTTTGGGACTTTGTCAGAGTGGCGGTCACACAGCTTGCTGGAAGAGGGGAGGAGAGGACTGATGCTGCCCTAGTGTTCCTTTCCGCCAGGGCACCTACGCAGGAATAGTGTCACCCACCTGAAACCTTCTAAATAACAATATCAGTCGTGGAAAAAACCAAAAGAGACAAAATAAGAATACAAGATCGTTAGTATGTTTTGCAAAAAACAAATACATTGTTTGTCTTTCTTTGTTTCTCATATGGAAATAAATAAAAAAGTGGTTCACAAATAAAACTGTTTCTTACTTTGCCATTCATGCAATGAATGTTTTTTTTCAAAATAAAATAAAATAAAGAATTCGAGGGGGGAATTGGGGAGGGAAGAAAGGCTTTTTGTGTGTTCTATTGAATCGTAACCTAAGTTCTCCAATTTGTTAAAAAAAAAAAAAAAAAAAGGAGAGAGGTTACTGGCTTGATCTTCCCCAAATGAACTGATGACATTTCTTTGGGAAATATTATCACTGCATATTCGAAGGAAAAGGGAAGAGGTAATAAATCATCGCTTTTCTTCTTTTTCTCATTTTTACTTTGTTTTTGTGCACAAAAAAAAAAGATTGTATATACTTGGAAATTTCTTTATCCTGTCTTGCTTTTCTTGAATCCTGGGCCAATGAGGTAAGGGAGGGAAAAAAAGACTGTGGTTTGATTATTTGTATCTAGAAGCCATCCACAGCTCTGAAATAAAGAGGTCATTGGCGTTGTTGTTGTTGTTGCTGCGCGTGCTTTCGTTTCTGTTCTCTCTAACCCAGCATCTGACGCGGACGGCAGAACGCAGAGAATGTGAGCTGTCTGCCTGGCACAGCCTGGACCGTCCCAACAGGCTCCTGGAGCTTTATTCTAAAAGCCAGAGTAAGTAGCAGAGAAACACCCAAGAATAATGACCCACGGGGCCTACAGAGAAGCATCGTATGCATGTATACAAGAGGGGGGAGGGTTTGTTTTTGTTGTTTTTAAGAAAAGAGCAGCCATGGTGGCCATGCATGGTTGAGCCTGCACAGGGCTAAGCTGAGGGGTCAGGAAGACAGCTCTTTGCGCGCGCGTTCTGCCGGTCCTCAGCGAGCGCGCGGGGGGGTGGAGCGACAGAGCAGGGGAGATTTGGAACTCCCCTTTGGTGCCCCTCCCCACTCCTTAAACCCCCCACTCTGGCACCAAATAAGATGGCCTGTAACCACGTCTCCAAGTTCTCACCCAAACCCAAGGAAGAAAGCCCCTGTAAAAAGGTTTAGATATGGTTTACGTGTGGAGGAGGGGGGGCGGGGGGTAGCGCAGATGAGCTAAAGATATAAAGCATAAGCAATTGTTGCTGCTTGAACAAGTGGTTTTCTTATGGTTTTTATTGCAATATTTGGAGTACAGTGGTTGGGTTAGAGACCATCTTATCTTTTGCATTGCAAAGGTGAACTAGCTTTCTCATCAGTCCATTTATTCCTCAAAGACCGAACCAGCATTTTCCCTCCATATATCAGCATCATCAGAATGCATGCGTTTAACATTAAGACAATTATCTACTAATGTCAGGGGTTTTCAAAGTACAAGGTGCGCCTAACCTGGTGACAAGGCGAAAATATAAACAATCGAGGGACAGGAATGGACGACACACGTCGACACTGATGATCGGTAATCATTTTGATGGCGCCGCTAGGAAAGGCAGCGTTTGGCCTGTGTGGGCGTTGGGGTCAGAGGGGGGTTCATTGTCTGAGCCTTGTCTCCAGGGAGGCCGCAGTGCCAGACTTTTAAAACCCCTGATCAAAAGGATCAATATAAAACCGAGAGCTCCAGCCTTTCTTCCTGAAAAGGGGGAGGGGGAGAGGTTCACAGATCAGCGGTCAGGGTGGAATAGAAGGACGCCGGGGGACTGAGAGAACGGTGGTAAAGAAGGTGGTAAGGGTTGGCAATTATGTCCATTCTAACTACAGAAAAAACATATATTCATAGGAAGGTTTGACTAAATAAAAGGTCAAAAATTGAAAGATTGAGATAAAGGTGAATAGATTTTTTTTTTTTTTTTTAAGAAAAGAAATTTAAGGAATTGGCCATAGTAGTAATAATATCAGTTCAGTGTTTTCCAATGTGTTTGTAAAGTTATAGACTTTGCAGCTGCATCTAAAATCAGACAAGAGCCGGGATGAGATGGGATGTACAGGAGAGGGTTCCATGGAAGTAAAAGGGGGGGAGGAGTAGAGTTCAACGGTCAAAACGCAAAAAAGATGTTTGGCCTTGGTGTTCAAATGGGAGCTACTGAATAAGACAGAAATAAAATAAAATCTAAATAAAGTAAGAAAAAATGAAAATAAATAAATAAGAGTCTGCAATAATGATCAAAATAAAAACAAAACAACGGTGTTTTGAGACGATCGGCTGGGACATACCTTGGCCTCCTCCAAACGTCCAAGGGCTTTAAGCAAGTTGCCCAAGTCACTACGAACACAATAAAGTTCCTGGAGTGGAAAAGAAAGAAGAGAGATCTTAGTGACAATAACTGCACAAACCCACTGCATATCTATCAACACTTAATGGACAATTCCACTCATTTTCCTTTTTTTTTTCTGAGAGCTCTCAGAAAAAAGAAGCGTCGAAAGAAATCCATTAACATGATGAAAATACATCTTGATGATGTCATCAAGTTGTTTCACTATGTTAGTGGTTTCTTCAGACCTCCATTTCTTGGGAACACTAAATGGGGGAACTTTTTTTTTTATCATGTCCACCCAGCACCTTGAAGGTAAATCAATGACATAGTAAAATATTGAAAATGGGTGGAATTCCCCTTTAATGTAGACTTGGTTTTCCAGAATCCCTCATTTCTTGGTATGGCGTGGCCATACTGGTACATCTTCCAATTTTCCATGTTTGCAGTCTGGAGAGCAGTAAGTTTTGATGATGGGTAAGTCACAAACTTCTGTTTGGTCTTTACAGTCACACATATCTATTCTAGAATATATATGACTTGCTGCTTAACATTTTAACTCATATTTTTGCTTCTGGGGGATCCATAGAACAACATGTTTTCAGACGGGGGTCCGCAGCCAAATATAGATAATTATGGTGGTATGAAATATGTTGAGCACCACTGTCACAGGATCATAGATTTTTCAAAAAAGCCCTTTTTTTTTTTTTCAAAAAATAGAATGTAGCACCAAAAACTGGAATCTTGTCTCAAAAACTAGAATCTACCTCCAGAACCTTGTGTCAAAAGCTAGAATGTACCATCAAAAACTACAATCTAGTGTCAGAAATTAGAATTTCATGTCAGAAACTAGAATCTAGGGTTAACAGAAAAGGCCTGAGCCGGGGTGTAGTTCCAGACTACATCATTCATAGATATACAGTATGTGGAATAGTTGATATGCCTAGTACTTACTAGGGCAGGGGTTTTCAACCTTTTTGACACCAGGGACCACCGTTTATTCAGCATTTGAGCCATGGACGACCATTTGATTACATTTTCACCCCAAAAACCTAAAACTAAAGAATTCTTTTGGTTTTGTCCACAATTCCTGGCTTGATTTTGCAAACAAAACAACGTAGACTTCTTAATTAAGTGGTGCTAATTCAGAGCATGAATATTTTAAATGGACCCTTGCGGTCCATTTGATTTCATTTTTACACTCTCAAGAGTTACATCTGGTACATAAGCTTTCCATCATTTAGCCTGGGGACCACCCGGAACCCTCTCAAGGACCACTGGTGGTCCCCGGACCACCTGTTGAAAACCCCTGACTTAGGGGACTTACAGGGTTATATTGTAAGGCAGAGACGTAGGCCTGCACCGCTCCCTCCATGTCCCCCGCTGCCACCAGCGCGGCAGCCAGGTTGATGTATCCGTCGATGAAGTCCGGCTTCAGCCTCAGGGCGTGGCGGTAGTGTTCGATGGCCTCCTGCAGCTGGCCGCGCTCCTTGTACACGTTGCCCAGGTTGGAGTAGGCCTCGGCCAGCATGGGGTTCTGTTTGATGGCCAGCGTGCTGAAGTGGGCCGACCTGCAGGTTCAAGGTGGATGGATGGATAGCAACGGTCATAATGCTTGCCGGGCAAGTGAAGACTGCTACCTGGTTGTCCGATCGGGGCAAGTGTGCGACTTAGCGCCAAGATATATTTGTCTTGAAGGTGGTTATTGTGCTCTGTGTATTCCCCTGATTTCTATCTCTCTTATCTCTCTCTCTCAGCTCCATTTGGCTCCAAACTATAATTTTGCTGGGGTCACGGACCCCTGAGTCTGTGACCACTATGGGAACCACTGATTTACAAGTTGAATATTTACTATAGCGGTAAGGAAATGTTTAAAGCACCCACAAGTCGAAAGTAAACGAGTATGCAAAATTTTTCGCTATATTTTGGGGAGCAAGTGTGACCATGACCTGAGGACAAGTAGAACTTTAGTGTCAACCCCTGTGAGGCTGATGGGAGAGCAGCCCTTTCCGTACTGTGACACATTTTAGTGTTCTCTAAGCATTGTTATACTTTAGTTATTGATAAATAGCAGATCTACAAGCTCATAGCGCACCACCAAGTGGCACGCTATGAGCTTATAGTTCTGCTATTTTTATTTATTTATTGAACATCATGAACATGTGGCACAAATCTTTGAATATATTAGTGTGCCCTAGGGCATTAACATAATATTCGACTAGTCGACTAGCTATACACTAGTAGTCGGAACATCTGATTATTCGTTTATATAAATTAAATCAAACTGAAGCCGCAGCAATACTGAGATTCTTCTAGAATTCATGAAAGACTGTTTGTCATGGCCCTCTGGTGGGTGAATATGTTAATTGACTATGCTAATGTGCACGCATGGGTATGCTAATCAGCTAATGTACGGTGAGAGCGGTGAACTCCAGCCAGTTCAAGTTCACTCGTCTCCAACAATATGAACTGTCTTCATTGTGCAGCACTGCAGTGCCAGTGTGCGTCTTTGATTACTGTAAGTGTATTATGTAGTTCAGTGATACCTGCTTATAGTATTCCGTTCTATGTACTTGCAATGCTGCTGTTTCTGTATGTTTATTCCGTCTCTGGTTTGATTGACAGCTAGTGATCGCTATGATACGTTCCGTTTAAGTTGATGTTCCACATCGTTATCTAAGCACATTTTCATTACGTTTTCTGTTTGGGACATTGAAGAGCGAAGAGAGTGTATTCAAGCCCTAGTGTGCCATGCTATGAAAATGGTTGAAAACCACTGCTCTCGGGCGTTTTGGAAGTGCCACTAGTGCATTTTGGATTACTAGGGCCTTACCCGTTGTGAATATGCAAGATGCAAGTATTTTGATGAAGGATTGCTTTAATGCACACTTTTGCATAGACACTGCAATGGCCATTCATAAAGAGTGTGTGTGTGTGTGTGTGTGTGTGTGTGTGTGTGTGTGTGTGTGTGTGTGTGTGTGTGTGTGTGTGTGTGTGTGTGTGTGTGTGTGTGTGTGTGTGTGTGTGTGTGTGTGTGTGTGTGTGTGTGCGCGCGTGTGTGTGTTTTGCTATTTGCACTGCCCACTGTGGCCAAAAAGGGAATTGCCAATGTTAACCGAATGGGGAAATTGAATGCACCAATAAATTCATTATTAATCAACAATTTGTTAATTTGAAAAACGGGCTTCGTCAGTCTCTTCCTAATGTTATGGTCAATGACTGTGTGAAAAATCATAGCGATTGGTGCAGCCAGTGATGAGTTACGCTCGTTTCAGACAGACAGACAGACAGACAGACATTTCCTTAATTATAGTATTGACTAGGACCTTACCCGTTGTGAATATATGAACACCAAATGATCTAGAGTGTGGTTAATGTGATTTAATATCAATAACAATAATGTAAGTATTTTGATGGAGTACTGCTGTAGTTGTACTTGATCATGGGAAAAGGGGAAGCAGTGATAGCAAAGCAAGGTGCAGTTAACTGGTGATAAATGTTTTTGTTGCATTTAAGTAGGTGTTTGTGTGAACATCATGAAACCACTGGTTTAGAAAGTGGACACACACACACACACACACACACACACACACACACACACACACACACACACACACACACACACACACACACACACACACACACACACACACACACACACACACACACACACACACACACACACACACAAGCCTATCCATATCAAAGTGCCGCACGCTGTGTGCTTGTGTTTCCAGGGACCACCAAATGGAACAATCCCTAAGGGGTCCTGATGCTTTCTGGGTACCTTTTAATGTGTTGTACAGTAACCTATCAAAGATATCAAAGATAAAACACCGTGGACCACCAATTGAGGATATTTGTAGACCCACAGACCCCAAAACTAAAGATTTCTTTTGCTTCTGTCCATGGCCATTAATCTTCCAGTTGTGTAGATTTGGACTAATTCGCATGATGGATATTTTAACTCTTGAGAGTGGCGGGTCCACCACCCCAGCTTTAATATATAAACAACAATGATAGAATGAAGTGCATTAATACAACACTTTCAAAAGACTTGACTTCACACTCTGGCGTTGTCCAGTTTTACTGTAATTGACGCCCAGTGGAGAACAATAGACATTTCTAATGGCCTATCGTTATATGCAGTGCTTCGGGGATTATCCCTTTTCCTTGAGAGGGCTCCAGGTGGTCCCCAGCTAAATGATGGGACATTTGGTAAAGTTGGTAACCAAATGGAGGCTTATATCCGCTGGCAAACGTTTACGTGTGGTTAACCAACTTTCCATCATGTAGTTGGGGACCACGTGGAGCCCTCTGAAGGACCACTGGTGGTCCCCGGGACATAGTCAATGAAGAAAATAAAACATAACCTCGACTCGCGGCGTGTCGGCTGCTTTAGCCTACTCGACACGGTGTTTGAGGAGCAGTAGGACGTAGCCTATTCAGGCTGCACGAACAGCGCTCGAGCGCTCAGTTTCTGACCCCCCAATGTCGCAACTGTGACTCTACATGCCATTGATGTCGCAACGTTGACTCTGCATGCCCTTGAACGGCCAGAGTGTTACAGACAGTAGACAGAGTTGCGACAACTCCATAGACATGTACAGGCAGTTCGCCATCATGGCACACAGCCCGGCCCATCTCTCTCTCTCTCAAACCCTTTTCCACCCACCGCGGCACGCTCGATCTTCCCCTAAGTGTTGCGACGTTCGACACCAAAATAGAATATAACGATATAATCCACCATGATTATAACAGCGCTGACTCTCGCATAGACACGACTGAGACATACAACGAATTGCCGATCCTCCATGCAGCCTCGCATTTCCTCGAGCACAATGACTACAACGAATCGCCGACCCTCCCTCACGCACACACGCATCGCAAAATGTGCATGTCCCTGCTGTTGTACAACTCAACATCATATATCATATAATAAACAGAAAAGCGGTCGCGTGCGATTGTAGATGGGCCGTTTTCGTTTGCGAGGTGGCCAGGGAAAGAAATGCGCCTGCTGTCGTTTCCATGACGCAAGAGTTGTGTTACCCTCCGTAACTTATCATCATGGTGGGGATGCTGCTGCCCGCCACTTGAACATGCGAGTGAAAACTGAAAAGCGACATGGCAAACAAACAACTGTCCAGTTTGAACACGCTTCCTTCCCGGCGTATCGTAAATCCACATTGTGCCAGCGTTCTCCTCCTCCGACAACACCGCTCCTCCAGCAACGACTCCGCATGACAGTGGGGTTACACCGAAAACGGTGCCCGTGATGTGATGCGTGACTTTAGGGGGCGTTCGGACGTTGCCGATTATGCACTATTAAATTAATTATTAATTAACAATTGTTTTTTTCCAGAAAAGGGCTTCGTTAGTCTCTTCCTAATGTTATGTTCAATGAGCATGTGAAAACTCAGAATGATTGCTGTAGTCAGTGACGACTTATGCCTGTTTCAGACATTCATTCAGACGGACGGACAGACAGACAGACAACTCCTTAATTTTAGTATGGATTATGGCAGTTGGTAAAACTGCCCCCCACCCATCACAGCTACAGTACAGCTGGCCCAGTGCCTCCCTGTGCAGTCACCTCTCTCTTTGTCGTTGCTTACCGTAACTTCTGGACTATGAGACTATGAATTTGGGGCAAAATACTGATTTTTCCTTGTATAAGCCGCACCTAACTATAAGCAACACCAGGCAATAAGCTTCATGTTAGAGCAGTGCTTTTCAACTTTTTTGATCCCAGGACCCACTATTTATTCAGCATTTGAGCCAGAGACCACGATTTAACAACATCTTCACCACACAGACCCCAAAACTAAAGATTTCTTTTGGTTTTGTTCACAATTCCAGGATGGATTTTCGAGGCAAAACATCAAAATGAGACCAAAATGAACATGACTTATTAATTAAGTGGTGCTAATTCAGATGGTGAATATCATGACTCTTGAGTGTAAACATGAAACCAAATGGACCCACAAGGGTCCATTTGGTTTCATTTTTACGCTCTCAAAGAGTTACATCTGGTTAACCAACTTTCCATCATTTAGTCTGCGGAGCCCACCTGGAACCCTCTCAGGGACTACTCCTGTGTTACCTGTAAAAATCCATAGATTGGCTGCACCGTTGTATAAGCCGCAGGGTCAAAAGCAAGTGAAAAAAGTAGCGGCTTATAGTCCGGAAATTACGGTACTTGCTTTTTATTTTTGGACCTGTGTCTCCCTCACCCCCAGCACCTCACCTGTCCAGCCTCCGGCACTGGAAGTGTATGGAGGACAGGAGCAGCAGGACGCCGGTGTTGTCCGGCTCCTGCCTCCACAGCTGCATGCAGTGGCGCTCTGCCGCCTCAAAGTCCCCCGACTGATACTCGCGGTGCGCCAGCTCCGCCAACCCTTGGAAGGAAAGCATACGTTTTGTCGGTTCTGGAGCACCAACACGGCCCAAGGTGTGTGTGGAAACAACACGTTAGGGGATGATGGAGGAAGAGGAGGAGGAGGAGGAGGCAGACAAATTAAAAAAGGCGTGTGAGAAATAATGGAATATAAATCCAGGAGAAATGCAAGCAAAAACAAGGCTAGGCAGCTTATACTTAAAGAGATAAACATGTGGATGCAAAAGTCAAAATAAAAGGAAACTAATGTGATGACGGTTCAGATAGTCAGATCTTCTGCTATGGCGGCTCAAATGACATGATGATTTTAGAGAAGTCAACCAATACTTTGGCCAAACAAATTGAGTATTTTGGACGTACTGCTCAAAGGTCTCAGTTGCAACTGTGTAGCTTAAAAGGGATAGTTCAGATTTGTTTTTTAAGTTTCACGTTATTCTCATTATTCTCCTTGGCCGCAGCAGTGCAATGACTGGCTGAGACTGACAGATTGTTCTAATTTCATTTGTTTCCTTCACTTTGACAGCTACCTATTTGAACACGGGGCTGCCTTTTTTGCAGAGCATTCTAACCTGATGGGCATGGTGGTTAAATGCCGAAACCTAACCTAAATCTATGCCCAACCTTAAGCTCACAGATAATATCCTCAAAACCACGCCTGGGCGAATGCTCTGCGAAAGAGTGAGACACGTTTCAACACATGCGACTTTGATCAGCAACGACCAACCAAAGTTAACACTCACTTAAAGGGAAAAATCCACCTAAAAAGATTCACATGGCTGTTTTTTTTCCCCCCATGTCCATAACCATAAGAAGAACCCTCTCAAAACTAGTGGGATACACTGGGAATGGAGCTTGGCTTAGAACTGGCATAAATTAAGCCAGTAATCAACTGGTAATTTTCCATTTTGGCGCCCTGTGGGAAATACTGTAGGGCGCTAGAGAATTGCAAACAAAGGAGCCCGGGGCGAAAGCATATTCTCTTTATAGATGGGTCGCCACAAAGCAGCAGCACCAGCCGTTTTAATTGGGTCATAAAGTAAACAATGTCAGACTTAGCAGCTATACGGTGGCTCAAATGTTGATAAATTGATATCAGAATATACAACTTTAAAGGACAACACCTTGTTTTTTTTCAACCAAGGTTCATGTTTTAGGTTATTAGAGAAAGTTAAAGATGGGTGTTAATTCTTTTTTCATTCCTTGCTTTCTTTAGTTTTAGGGATTTTAGCTATGGGAGGGGGCATTTGAACATGGTCCTAAATACATATTTGTGGAGTTTGGGGTAGTAGGGATACTTCGCCGAAATTAAACCTCGTCTGTATGGTTATACTATCGTGCATCCATGCCTCTGTGTCCGTGTCTCAGCGCATACTGTAGTGGAACACCAGAGGAGGGGGTTCCAGACTGTATCATACTGTAGTGGAACACCAGAGGAGGGGGTTCCAGACTGTTTACCACCTACGTAGCCTGGTCTAGCCCTCAATGATTTAGGCCTTGGGGGGCGGGGGTGTCGTGGGATCCACACGGCGGAAGTGCTGCGCTCTGATTTGATCTCACTAACGTGTCGTCATCTCCGGCCCCTCCCCCTCCCGTCCACTGCTGTTCTACGTCACATCATTTAGAGCGACGCCCACCCCGGAAGGTTCACTCCCCCCTCAAGGCCACTTTCCAACGTGCGTTAGTCCAGGCTTTCCGTTTTCGCGCAACGCGAATGAAAATGAAAGCCTGGGTGTCGAGGCTACCACCTACGTCACTGCCTTAATTGTGATGTAGGTGGTAAACGTTTCCCAGAGCACTGAACACTAAATGAGGCAGAGGAGAGACGATTTACAAGCTGCGTGGCTGCGTGGGTAACCGGCACGGTTTACAGGCTATGGGATGGTGCCGGACGTTTGTACAACAAATGTGCGGGCGCACCAAATGTATTTCCTTGAGTGATGCATCAAATAAAGTTCGGGGGACCCCCCACAGACCACCACACAGGCAGCACTTCATTTCACACGGGTGTGTGATTTTTTTTACATGTATATATTTTTTCTACATATTTCGATGCCGTTGTACAGCATTTAAAGGCATTCCGTACCGGCGAAGCACTCCTTTAAAAAAAAAATCACTTGATAACGTGTAAACAAATATGTATTTAGGAACATGTTCAAATGCCCCCTCCCATAGCTAAAATCCCTCAAACTAAAGAAAGCAATGAATGTAAAACAACTAACACCCATCTTTTACTTTCTCTAATAACAAGCAAAAAACAAAGTTGTCCTTTAATTGACTCCCCTGCGGCAATCTACTGTTTTCAAGGTGGACTTTTACTTTAAGAAAATGCAGCTTTGACACATAAAAGTGATATCTACTTTCACATCCAAGTACAGGACAGCAAAGACAATGAAATATGTAACTAAAAGGGAAATAGTAACTGGGGTGCAACATGATCTCAGCCTCAGGCAAAAAACAAAAGAATAGTTATGGTTTAGTATTGAATGGCTGTTGAGCGATGGTGCCACAGACAATGCATGCAAAATGAATGTCAACAAAGATTGAGTTGGCGACTAAATGAGGGGTCATCCCATGCATCAACAGCCTAATGTTTGTTAACTACTAGTTGTGGGATTAATTACAACAATATTTGGCTGACCTTTTAAAAAGGCAAACAAGTAAGGGATATTTTGGCAAATCAATAGGATTTGCCAAAATAAAACCTTCATAGACAATATTTTTTACTCTTTCTGGACAATAAGTGCATTTTAATCATATGTGGGGGGCTGGTCAGAGTTTCATGTGACAGATGACAGCATTTAGCTCTACTGCAAGGCAGAATCATAGCATCAGAAGAGCTATGGACCAGAGCTACATTTTGATAAGCACGTGACTTGTGTGGTGTGCACCACCACACAAGACACAAACACATTCATTCTGTTTTAAATTAGTGTCCTTCAATTAACATGTCCAAACAACAACATATTACACTTTGTGTTAACCAGTAAGTATAGCCCGTTTCTGGACCCTTGTTTACGTTTTCTGTAGTATTTGGGACTGACCTTCTCAAATACAAAAAAGGCCAACAAGGGATGTGAAAGGGGTTAGGACGAATATTGTTAATATTATTAATTTTATATTTTATTGTATGTTAAAAAGAAAAGTAATAACAGGATAAACACAGTGCTGGTAATAAGAATACATAATGACATTGATAATATGTGTGTATACATACATCATACACGTGCGCGCACACAAGCACGCACGCGCGCGCGCGCGCACGCACGCACACACACACACACACACACACACACACACACACTATCAAATTTAGCCTAAAATCTTCAGCTAACTATATCAAATCGCTGGAAATATAGCCTATTTAATAAATAGTATACTTTTCAACACAGTGGTGTTGCCATGTTGAAAAGCTGCTATTGTTATGAGTGTTGCCGTTTTCATTTGGATATACTTCGATTCTAGAAATTAAATCGATTTGTCGTTGTAGTTACTATGTAATTAACATCCCTTCCCTACTGCATCACATTTTGTCCAAAAGCTTCAGCTATATCAAATTGCTGGTAATGTTGCAGCCATGTTGAAGAGCCGTTATGAATGTTGCCGCTTTCATTTCGATATACTACTATGAAATTAGAATCGTTTTTCCCGATGTCGTCCTAGTGTATGCATGTATTATATGTACAATTTAGTCCAAGCTACAGCTAGCCATATCAAATTGCTGGCAATGCAACGTCCCACTCAGCAGCCATGTTGATTGAAAAGCTGCTATTCATTTCACGTGCACTGTGGCATGGCTACGACGCAGCGCCCAGAGCCATAGAGTATAGACACAGTTACGACAACTCCGTACACTTCGTGGGGTCAGTCCAATGGCGGCTCTTCTACTTAGATTATAGAGAATGGGGAAACAAATAGGGACAAGTCCTGGGCCTGAAGTAGGCAGAAATGCATAGAACTGGGCAACAGCCCATCGTTAATGATCTTAAACAGTCTTGTTTTTATATCGTTTGTAGTTATAGTACAACACAAACATTATTGTAAAGTAACATTGTTACATGTTGAAATGTTGAAAACATGCACAAAACAGCTATTAATTGCGCCGCCCTCGTTGCAAACAATGCATTTCCAAGTCCTGTTTGTCCCTATTCGGGCTGCATGAACAGCGCTCGTGCGTTCAGTTTCTGACCCCTCAATGTCGCAACTCTTCTACTAGATTGCTCCGGTAGCGCCGACAGGCTACAACGCTAACGCTATTCTATGCAGCAACACCGTAGCTTTTTGCTCTACTCGTACTGTGCCGTATCCACCCACACGTTAGCGACAGAGAGCGGCTTGTTGTACAGCTTGATATTTGCGATCAGGGGCTATAAGTAAAGCAACAACAATACATTAACCAAAGAGCCTCCATTGTTCAGTTGTTATTACCGGTGCTGTCGGCCACGTTCCCCACGGAGCTCGCCATCTCCTCGCTCTTCGAGTCTTGCACCGTGTTGGTCGTCAGTGTGTTTGTCGGACAAATTCCGAGTCCAAGAGAAAAAAATACAACCCCTCCCCAGCCGACCAGCTACAGCCCCCCGGGTGGCCTGCTGTGTGCCCTTTGGCAAAAAGATAGATCAGGGCGTTGTTTTCAAACAAACAACCCCGGACCACCACTACCACGTTGCTTCCTACGAGGAGCGAGGCAGGTTCACCTTCAGCAGCAACAACACGACTCTGTTCTGTCACTCCTGCTTTATTGTCTAATAACACTACAATACGACCAGTTTAACTGGCTGTACAGTTTAACACAGATGTTCTAACGACATGTAACCGCTGGAAGACGTCGACATGAAGCGACTATTAAAACGGCGTTGTTGTGGTTAGTTTGTTGCAGCTCATTTGCGTATAAGATTCCGTGATGGATGCTTCTTCGTTGACAAACAACAAGGCGGTAAAAGAGAGGCAGAAAATGGCGACAACTGGCCGGGACTACTTTCCCTCTCTAACAGAAAGTAGAGCCAGTGGAGAGACTTAGTAGGAGAGTTGCGACATTGAGGGGTCAGAGACTGAGCGCTGTTCATAGAGCCTGAATAATAGGGACACGCACGAGCATTACCAAATCCAGTTTGTCAAAAATAGCTCTTAGCTATTCATGATTGATTGATTGATTGATTGATTGATTGATTGATTGATTGATTGATTGATTGATTGATTGATTTGAGAATAGAAAGTGAGGGCAAAAAGGTGGACGGAATGTAATGCTGTATTTTGATAAGACTAAGAGTGCCCCTCACTTCACACAGGTGTGATTTTAAGTCGAAGTAGAAATATACTCCTTCCTGAACTTTGCTGTTAGATCTGCATATAACCTGTGCGACACTAGAATGTGTTGTAACCTAGGGTACAACACGTATCATAGACATAGGCCTACGAGACTCTTGACTCCTGGCCTAGTAACTAAACTCTCTGTAAATAAGGGTTTGAGAGGCCTGAGTCCATTGCATAATGCCCACTTCCTCCCCAGGACTTGTCCCTATTTGCTGTCCCCATTCTCAGTAGAAGTTTATGTAGAAGATCAGCCGTTAGACTGGCAGTATGCAAGTGAACAGAGTTGTCAGAACTCTGTCAGCTCTTGCTCGCACTAACCTCGCGTCACCAGGCTTTAGGTTCGCACATGACGCTCATACGAAATCATACCGTTTGGTAGCCTATTTTACAGCGTTTTAACGTCTAAACGTCTACATATCTACTATAAAATGTTCGCCCTCGGTGCCCACGGATGTTATAAATCCGTACGGACGGGTATTAGAAGCGTACATCCTATATTATCCAATAACAAAAAGATTTTGAAACGAACGCTGGCCATTTTCTCGAAAAGGTTCTATTGTATCGAAGTTGCAATGCAGTTCCCAACCGATAGGGGGCAGGTGGTTGAAACCGATGTCGGAAAAATACAACATACGAAGGTCTTATTTATAAACATGTTTTTTTTTTTTTTTTTTTTTTTTTTTAACAACACGGAAAGCACGCGTCATAATACCCACCCGTGGACAATTATAACACCCGCGGCCTCGGCCATGAGTTCTTCATATTAGAAATAAGTCTCGATATTTTTTGTGTTTCAGGTGGATATTTCATATGGTTTAGAATCGAGATGTTGATTCTTATTAATTGCCAATATGTGGGATTTCTTTTTTCTCTTTTGGGGTGGGTGGGGGTCGGGAGGGTGCAAAAAGCACGTTGAAACGACGTGAGTTGACTGCATGCGGAGGGATATTGGTGCAGGGGGGGTAGTGAGACAGAAAAACACACACTGCGGCATTTGCGATTCTGATATATAATAATATAATTATGTCCAGTTAGCTCTGCATGATTAAATCAATTCTGATGATAATTTCTGTGTGTGTGTGTGTGTGTGTGTGTGTGTGTGTGTGTGTGTGTGTGTGTGTGTGTGTGTGTGTGTGTGTGTGTGTGTGTGTGTGTGTGTGTGTGTGTGCGTGCGTGCGTGCGTGCGTGTGTGTGTTGGCACGATGAGAATTGATATTGACTATTTAAATTTATTTTTTTATCATTTCAAATTGTATCAAACACAATGTAGCCTACGTTACAGAGAGGTGAGCTGAGGTAACCCACACTGCTGCTAAGGACTGGTTTTCAATCAATCAATCAATCAATCAATCAATCAATCAATCAATCAATCAATGGGTGGTCATTGAGGGGCTTCCAGCTAAATGTTGGAGTGTTGGTAATAAAGGGACACTTAGGCCTACATGTTTAACTTTTGAGTGTGAAATTAAACCAAATGGACCCTTAGGCCTATGGATCTTTTAACTCTTGAGAATGTAAAATTACGGTAAGCCAAATGTACTGCAACTCTCCATGCTGTTAATACTAAAAATATCATTCATTCATTCTCATTCGAGAGGTCTGCACAATTAGAGAACATAGAATAATTCTTATTTTGATACAAAATCATGGTGGAATTGTAAATAAAATCGAACAAAAACAAAATACTCTTTAGCTTAGGGTCTGAGTGTCAAAATATCTACATATGTATGACATTTAGACAAAAATACTGTGCCCCGGAGTTGAAACCCACTGTTATAGGAGGTACAAACTAAGTACCATATGTCTCCAAAAGAGGGCGCCCTCCACAAACCTATTCAAATACTGGCAGATGGATGGAATTTTCTGGAATTCATCTTTAATGCAAACTGCCATTGATCCGTCTTACAGTTTTGGAATTTCAGAAACACAACACATTAGGCCAGTGCCCAGTGGTTTCGAACAGATTTTGACTCAGGGACCACCATCCTGACTAAGGCCACCACTATTTGAGGACCAACAACCTTAATCAAAATAACAATTAGCCTATGCAGGTTCTCTCTCTCTCTCTCTCTCTCTCTCTCTCTCTCTCTCTCTCTCTCTCTGTGTGTGTGTGTGTGTGTGTGTGTGTGTGTGTGTGTGTGTGTGTGTGTGTGTGTGTGTTGTGTGTGTGTGTGTGTGTGTGTGTGTGTGTGTGTGTGTGTGTGTGTGTGATGAATCCATCATAGTTAAACATGCAGTGGATTCAAAAATAGTATTTGTTATGGTTTATGTGTTAAGGATCTTCCCTTGAAAATGAGGATCTCAACAGGGCTATCCCTGGTCAAAAAATCCTATCAGATTTCGGAAGAGATCCTATTGGATTTCCAATAGGAATCCAGTAGGAATCCTACAAGAATCCTATAGGATTTTTACCAAAAATCCTATAGGAATCCTATAAGAAAATCCTATAGGATTCGTAGGAATCCTATTAGATTCTATCTATCCAATAGGATCTGTGCCAAAATCTGATAAAACCTTTATATTGGAATCCTATTATGGGATATTTTGACTAGGGATCCCTTAAATAAACTCTAACTTCTCTTTGATAATCGTCTTTGAAAGCTATAAACGGTCCAAAAATACAAATAAAGTAAATCCTAAAACCAAATGCAGTAGTAAATGTATTTGTCCAACATCCACCACTGTGTAATAACAGTCACATGGTGGTGTTCAGGGGAAGGGGTGTGTGTTTCATCATGTCATGGAATTTGACAAATGTTGGGCTGATCTCAAAAAGCTGACCCTCTTCTTGACCTAAAAAAAATAACAGCATGGGTCGTTTTTGAAGCTGTGCAGATTACAAAGCACTGATTAGTAGCCCTACCTGTATTTTAAAAGTGACATCTGCAGAAGGGGAGGGGGGGGGATTCCCATAGCTCAGGTTGTCAGCTGGTATAGGCAGAGGCGTTTTTGCTATTAGGCAGACTAGGCAGTTGCCTAGGGCACCATGAGGGGAAGGACGTGACCATGAGGGGAGGTAGGCGAGGCGAGAGCTTTAAAAGGATGCCAGGCTAATAAGCCTCATATGGATGAATACATTATACTTATCCTCTATAACTAGAATTGAACATTTAAAACACATATAGTCTTGCTTTGTGGTTTCCACTTTCTACCAAAACAGGGATGCATTGGGTGTCCAGCTACATGATTGATAGTTACTTGGGAACAGTGCTGTAAGAATTGCCCCAAAATTACACTTTAATATTCCTTTTAAAACACCATGTGGGTTCGAACGAATATCGAATATGGAATGTGTATAATTTCAATATGAAATATTGCAGCCTAATATGCTGTAAAACATTCTCTTTGTTCTTCTATTTGCTCCAGACCCTGTATTGTCCACAGTCTTGCAAGATCAAATTATTGATTCATAATTATCTTAATAGATAATTATATGAATCTTATATCTGGGCCAATATTACTTATTAGGGGAATTCCACCCATTAGGGTCCACCAAATGGACCCTAACGGTTCCATTTGGTTCACATTTGTACACTCTCAACAAAAAAAAAAAATCATTAACATGGTGAAACATGTTAATGTTTTTTTTTCAGTCCTCCATTTCTAGGAAACAGTGAATTGTCCAACCAGCATCTTTAAGATATATTAAAGACATAAAATAAAATATAAAATGGGGGGGGGGGGGGGTCCCCTTTAATAATATGTAAGTATTTATGTGTATTGTGTATACTGTATGTGTGCTCACATGGACAAACCAAGGTCAAACAGGGGCGAATCTAACATTTGCCAATTGGTGGCTTCAGTTACAGGACTTTTATTAGGCAATTAGAAATCAATGAACTAAAGGCCCAGGTCTGTTACAACTGACCAACGCTGGCTGCACATACAGTACACATCCCACACAGAGAGACGGGTCAGTAAAAGGTCTTGGTTTGGATTGTAAAAGCCCCATATATCACTTATTCACCTTTTAGACACCGTGGGCATTATTCTCACCAAGTCACCATAAAGGCAGCTTTAAAGAGAGGGGGTCCCTTGAAGAGTGCTATGCTCTGGGGTCCCAGGCAGTGTTGATGATGTCAGCCCCTCTATACACTGGCTGGGGCAGGTTAAGAGGGCAACGCTATGACCGACAACCGGACACTCGGGGAACAACAAAGAGGCACCAGTTTATTGCCTTTCCCAAGAGGCCGCTGGCGTCACCGCGGCCCCCATAAAGAGACGTTTCCCACTGGGACCCTCCACCCGCCGTCACCCCCTCTATCCCCCCCAAACAAAACCCCCACTTTGCAGTTGCACCCTTCCATTCTGCTGGGACAGTCTGCCGGGATGCCTATAGTGTCTCCATGACAACCACCACCGTGTGCGTGTGTGTGTGTGTGTGTGTGTGTGTGTGTGTGTGTGAGAGAGAGAGAGAGAGAGAGAGAGAGAGAGAGAGAGAGGGGATGACAACACATTTAACCAGATTAACCATGGCATTCATGTGTTGGCACATTTTCAAAAACTTTCATATATATATATATATATATATATATATATATATATATATATATATATATATATATATATATATATATATATATATATATATATACACACACACACACACACACACACACACACACACACACACACACACACACGTCCATTCCAAAAAATTAGAATATCAAGGAAAAGTTGGTTTATTTCCGCAATTCCATTAAAAAACCCGAACTTTCATTAATCATAGATCCAGTGCTCACATTGTAAATGATTTCAAGTATTTATTTGTTTATTTTTACACAATTTTGGCTTCCAGCTCATAAAACCCACAGAGAATCTGGGTTATATTGTCAAGAGAAAGGTGAAAGAATGAGACATAAGACTGAACAATACAAATTCATTTATGGCTGTTATTGAAGCAAAACTGGGCTTCCATAACACCTCAACAGTGCCACAGGTTGATCACCTCCATGCCACGCCCCAGTAATGAAATAATTTGTTCTAAAGTAGCCCAGACAAAGTACTAACTGTATACATTAATATACTTTTCAGATAGGCAGCATTTCTTGTTTAAAAGATGTTTTTTTTAGTGGCCTCATGAAATATTCTAATTTTTTGAAATCCTGATTTGGTGGGTTTTATGAGCTGGAAGCCAAAATTGTGTAAAAATAAACAAATAAATACTTGAAATCATTTACAATGTGTGCACTGGATCTATGATTAATGGAAGTTCGGGTTTTTGAATGGAATTGTGGAAATAATCCAACTTTTCCTTGATATTCTATTTTTTTGGAATGGACCTGTATATACAGTATATATATATTATTATTATTATTATTATTTTAATAGCAAAAGTACAAGCTCACAACTTAAGTTAACATGCTGTGCTTGTCTGTCATTTTGCAAGTATACCTGTATAGAGTACTACTGTAGTGTCTATACCTGTTTTTAACCATTTTGATACCAGGGTCCCACTATTATTCAGCTCACGGACCACTATTGATGATGATTAGCCCCTCAGACTCAAAACTACAAGATTTTTGTCCCAAATCCAAAAGATTTTGTCCACAATTCCATGCTGTATTTATGAGATATAACAGACAAATTGAAAATTAAGTAATTCAGAACACAACAATAATTTAACAATAATTCCACTCTTGGGAGTGTAAAGATGTATACTCACTCACTCACTCAGGAGTTACAAATCTATAAAGGGTCCATTTGGTTATAGCAACTGTATAACCAAATGGGAACCACCTGTGGGGACCACCTGGAACCCCCTCAGGGACCACTGGTGGTCCCCAGACCACTGGTTGACCCACTGGCCCAATGGTGTTGAGTAGACACAGCAGAGGTCAGGGTCAGAGACTTGAAAATAAAGTCTCCAAAAAAAAGTGTGTGTGCGTGTGCGTGTGTGCGTGTGCGTGTGTGTGTGTGTGTGTGTGTGTGTGTGTGTGTGTGTGTGGTGTGTGTGTGTGTGTGTGTGTGTGTGTGTGTGTGTGTGTGCGCGTGCGTGCCCTGTAGATTACAGGGGGCTTTAAACATTGTGGCTTTTACACCAACAATACAAAAGGAAGCACAGCTGTGAATATATAGGACTGTCACTTAGACATCAATTTCTCTCTTAGACAACGTTTACATTCTTTATTTCATCGCCTCTTATTTACAAACTGCAGAGTAACAAACAAACAATAACGACAACAACCCATACTTTTCTATTAAGTTATAATATCTCTCGCTCTCTCCTTTATTTTTCCCCTCCCAAACATGGCAAGAACAGCAGAAGATTTACAGTGATCTTCTTCATGCGGCCTCTTCAGTTTTTTGTAAAGTGCATCAGAACAACAGAGACCTCGCAGGATAATAAAACAGGGTGATGAGTTCAGTATTGTGTCGTTAGAAGGTTGGGCTACTGGCCTTAAAACAACACTAACCTCCCAGCAGCAACAGGCCACAGTTAAAAAAAATCAGTCAAAATTCAATCAATGACATTGCTAAACACAATAATGGGATTTTTCTTGTATAGGCCACTGAAAATAAAATGATTCAATGATTGCGTTTGCTACCTCCAGCAGACATTTTTGGAACATTTAGAAAAATTACAAGGTATATTAAGTGATTTTACTTAATTCAAATATTGTTATTGTTTCTTCTTTTTTGGCTAATCCTCCTTACTAGTGTAGTGTGTGACCATATAAGGAGTTCCTCCCTGTCGTCAGTGAGCCCCTGGGAGCAATAAACCCTAGTTTCAGTTTGGGTTTTGTGGGAAAAAAAAGCCTTTCGCCCAATCAGGATGAGAGGGTCCTTCCTCCAATCAGGATCGAGTGGGGGTGGGCCTTGGTGTATTTGTTGTTGGCACGTTATACCCCCCCCCCCCCAATGGAGTGCATGTGCACCTGTGCATGTCATGCTACCGGGAGGACTGGAGGGTTTTCCAAATCACCTACTATACTTTCAAAATTTCAAAATCACTTACTATACTTTAACTCAAATGCTGACATACTACTTTATGTGGAGAGCAGTTGAATGACATGTCTATGCAGTGCCCTGTAGCCTGCACGGGACACTGTTGGATGTGGATTCAAGATTCAAACATGTATATATTTTTTTTATTAAAGTTTAACATTGACATAGGCCTTCAGTAGAGCTGGACGCCGCTCCAGCACGTACTGACAACAATACAAAATAGAAAAAAAAAAGATTGAGATACAGTTCATGAATACCCGCATACACAAAATGAGACAAAAGCTCATTAACGACAGAACAAAGTGTGTGAAAACTGACCTATAAAGTTCCATCACCTCCAGAGGGCTGGAGCAGGGGCGGAGCGAGGCATTTTGGGCCCAGGGATAAGCGTAGCGCCGGGTATTTTGGAGCCAGCAGCAGCAGCATTGGGGGTCTCTGGGCTCTGGGCGGTCTTGGCGGCTTTGCTCCGGGCCGCGGATATGACGGCCGTGCGGATGGTCTTGGCCGTGGCGGAGGACGGGCTGTGGGCGGCGGCGCGAGGCTGGGACGGGGCCTGACACTCCGAGTTAGGGGCCACTCGCTTGGTCACGCGGAGGGGGCTCCCTCGGACGAAGGACGGCTGGGGGCTGCCGGGGACCCTCGCCGGCGTCACCGTTCTGTCCGAACGGTCCGCCCCCTGCACCCTCTCCCTAGCGCTGTTGCTTCGCCTGACCTCTGCCTGCACACTGGTGGGGCGCGCGTTGGGAGAGGTCCGCGCGGACGAGGTACGAGGCACGGCCAGGCGCGTGGCACGAGGCGTGGCAGGAGTTTCGGGGTGAGTTCTGTTGGTGGGCTCCGTTTTGGAGCGAACCCTGGGAATGCCCGTGCTACTGGAAGGCGAGGTGCGCGGAACGAGACCCCTCTTGGCTCCCACTCCGCTACGTACGGGGGTCTTGGCAGCCCCAGAATCCCCCCCCTTAGGCGGCGGAGACGTGGGGACCGCCCCGTCTCTAAAGCCGGCGTCTCTCTCCTTCCTCCACTTGGAGCAGAGGCTGGGTGCAGGGGGTCGCGGCAGCGGAGACGTGGGACGCGACAAGGCGTCGTACGACCGTAGGCCTTTCACCAAGGTGTGGCACTCCAGTGTCTCGCCCACGCGAGTGGCGTAAGGCACGTCTTTCTCCCGCTCCGCGTCGGGAAGGTCGGGGTACTCCTGCGCCCGCTGGGGGCTCAGCTCCGGCGGAACGGAAGGCGTCCAGTTCTCCGTGCATGGCGACTGCACGTCTGTCTGCCTTGTCGTCGGCCCCCCTTCAGGCACAAGGCTCAACTGGAGAGCACCGGGTGTAGCAGCAGGCTGGCTGGGTTCCGCTCTGCCGTCCTCTGGCCGCGCAACCATGAGGGATTCCGATGGACTCTCAGAGGGCGGGCAAGATGAGGTCACAGCAGTGGCGTCGCAACTAGAGGGTATTCCTGTGATAGGGGCAGAGTTGGGTGCAGCAGACTTGTTAACTGACTTGTCTTTGGACTCGGTGTGTGACCGGCGAGTAGTGTCTGATACAGGCTGGCCAAACAGGTGTCTGCGAGCAGAGTTCTGGCTTTTAGCACCCAGGGGAGTAGCATCAGTGACGGTGCTGCTGGCACAAGGACTGGACAAAGGTTCAGTGGATATTCTTTCAGTACTCTGCGTGTGCGGGATTTGAGTCACTTCATATTTATTAGGTCTCTGTGCTTGCATCGTGGCAGCCGCTTCACGCTGACTCGGCGAAACATACGATATGCTGTCGGGACTCCGTTGCGTGACCTTGAAGCAAAGGCCGTGCTGATTCTGAGACGGGCTAACTTTAGTGACGACGTGCGAGGCCTCCTGTACCGCCTCCATGGTCTGGCCGTCCGTTCTGGCCTGCGATCTGCCCTCATCGGTGGGAGGATCTTCCCTCTTGCTCAGCGGGGAACCGCAAACCCCAGGAGGGGGAGGAGGAGCAGCGTGGTGGTCGGGGCCGCCGCCGTCGCTCGCGGTGCTTGACGTAGGACTGCTGCCCAGCTCTGGGAAGTTCCTGAGGGCGGCGGAGGAGTTGTGCAGAGCGCTGGGTGAGCCCTGGAGGTGGGCGTTGTAGTTGATGAAGTGATGGGAGTGCCTGCGGAGGTGGTGGTGGTGGTTGTTGTTCTCGGAAGAGGAGCTCCTCAGGCTCCGGCGGCTCCAGGTGTGGCTCAGGTTCCTCTCCAGGAGTCTCTCCAGGTCGTCGGGGCCGTCGGCGTCGTCACCGTGGTGGGGAGGCCCTGCCCCCCTGCTGGCCGGCCTCAGGCCCAGCTCCAGGCCCGTGCACACGGCCAGGGAGCGCCGCTTCTCCCCGATCTCACGCTCCCGCTCCACCCGCTTCCGCTCCTTCAGCTCCCGCTCCGCGTTCTCCTGTCGGAAACACACGGATTACAGCAGGGGTTTTCAACCTTTTTGACACCAGGGACCACCATTTATTCAGCATTTGATCACATTTTAGCCCCAAAGACCTAAAACTAAAGAATTCTTTTGGTTTTGTTCACAATTCCAGGCTGGATTTTGCAAACAAAACAGTGTTGACATCTTAATTAAGTAGTGCTAATTCAGATGATGAATATTTTAACTCCTGAGAGTGTGAAAATGAAACCAAATGGCCCCTTGCGGGTCCATTTGGTTTCATTTTTACATTCTCAAGAGTTACATCTGGTTAACCAACTTTCCATCATTTAGCCTGGGGACCACCTGGAACCCTCTCAAGGACCACTGGTGGTCCCCGGACCACTTGTTGAAAACCCCTGGATTACAGCAATGATTAAACCTCAGCTGAAGATGTTTGTATGATCAAGAGGCTCCCTAATCTGCACCCTCTCCCCCAAACACACACAGGAGAAGCAAAATCAATTTCTCCCACAAGGTTATGTCACAATGGGTGGCCAAGACGGTAGCTAGAAATTTGTTATTTTTCAACTTTCATGACATGATTTTGTGACTGCGGCATACATAGGTTTTAGGATTAGGGGTCAGGGTTATTAAAACTGGCCAAAAACAGCAAATACCAGCCAAATCAACACGGCGACCAATACATCAATGAATCACTAGTAGTGATAATAAGACTATGATGGGTTTCTTAAAGGTAGGGTAAGTGATTTGAGATTCATCATGCAGTACCAGCCTGGTGCACTAGCGGCGCCCAAGAGTAGCTACACTATGTGAACCTGCTGCTTGATCCTGATTGGAGGAGAATTCACCCTCCACCTGGGGAACTTTTATTAGCTCCTCTGCTAACGTGGGTGAGGGGGAAACTCCATATATGGTCTGCACACCTTATAATAGAGCATTTTAACAGAAGAAAAAAAAATGGGGTGATACCTGACAAAACTGAAATCACTTCCCCTACCTTTAAGAATCAGGTCTTATTATGAGTCAAAGCTTGGAGGTGTGGCAAAGCTGTTTGGCCACGAAAAACAGCCAAACAACTTTGCCCAACCTCCAAGTTTTGACTTAAAGTCATAAGACTGGTACTTGAGAAACTCATAACCATAACAGGGCCCAAAATCTCGAGTGAAGATAAGACGGGAAAAGGGAGAGGGAAAGAAAGGGAGAGACTTGCAACAAAGGTTATCTTGAACGGGACTCAAATACCCACTGTGACTGAGCACTTAGCCTGCAGACGCCTGCTGCTCAGGGGAACTTTAATCAGTTTTGTCGTGACCCTCGATTCGACTTTCTGACACGAGATTATACAGTAGTTCCTGACACCATATTATAGCTGCAGCAACATTCTAGCTTTTGACGCTAGATTCTAGGATCTAATTTCTGACACTAGAATCTAGTGTAAAGAGAAAAAAAAACAATTCTAGCGTCGGAAACTAGATTCTAGTGTCCGACGCTAGAATTGTTTTTTTTTCTCTTTACACTAGATCAGGGTGGCCAACCCGCGGCTCGGAAGCCACATGCGGCTCTTCAGCTGGTTACATGCGGCTCTTAAGAGGCTTCCACATGAAACTGTCAAAAACGCTTGGCATGGTGCAGTCATTCATTCCCTATACAGTGGTGCCCAACCACTCGACCACGGACTGATTCCTAGTCCACCGCAGAGGTGTCGGTGTATGTTTTTGACTTGTCATATCATTTTTGGGATTGTAAACCTTAAATACATATCTATATGTTTTAATAGTGTGTCTTTGCATTGCGCACCCTGCACACAAATGCACGTGTCTTATGGCAGGAGAGGGAAATCTATTTGCGTCCAGGATGGCCGTCACAGCGGTTTTATAACCGTTGTGACCGTTGATGTGGCTCTTTGCAGTAACACAGTGAAAAACGTGGCTCTTAGTCTATGACTGGTTGCCACCCCTGCACTAGATTCTATAGTTTCTGACACTAGACGCTAGTTTTTTCTGAAAAATCTGTGCTCCTGTGTCAGTGATGCTAACATATTTCAAGCCAAGGACCACCACAATTATCCATATTTGGCTGCAGACCCCCATCTGAAAACATATTGTTCTAGGGGATCTCCCAAAAGCAAAAAAAATAGTTAAAAATGTTTGCTTCCAAAATAATGTATTCAGAGATTTGCAGCACATTTTTACACTTTTTCAAAAATAGCAGAACTACAAGCTCATATCGCGCCACTCGGTGGCACGATATGAGCTTGTAGATCTGCTATTTTTCAACAGATAAAACACCAACACGCGTTCAGTACACAAAGGGTTAATCCATGGAAACAGGAAGGAGCACATTTATGACTACGGGCCTCCGGGAAACAACCTGTAATCTGTCAGTCATATTTGGAACATTTGCATCCATTTCCCCACTGACCTGGACAGCTCTTTGGAAACGGTGGCAGAAGGAATGGAAGACGCGACAGGCCTCCTCCAGTTTGAAAGTGTCGTCCTCGCAGAAGAACTCCACCAGAGCCTGACTGGACATCCTCATGCCCTCCACCTCGTCCTCCGCCTCCTTCAGACGCTCTGACCCCATCTGAGATCACAAAGCATCCATCCAGTTCTTAGCATAACAGAGAGTTTAACTCTGTCTTCCACAAGGACGCATATTACAGACATGCTACTGAGTCCAGGGATGTCAAACTCAAATAGACAACGGGACAAAATAGAAAGAAAGAACTGGCACAAGCCGAGGGACAGCTCGAAAGGTTACGAGGAGGTCCCAGGCAAACAGTAAAAAAGTAATGTTCCTTCAAAAATCAATGTTCCTTCATAGCAGGATACATGTACCGTATTTTCCACACTATAAGGCGCACCTTATTATAAGGCGCACCTTTTAGAACTGTTTCCATATATAAGGCGCACCGGATTATAGGCGCACATAATAGAAGCTACTACAGTTAACATAGATTAGAAGCTACTGCAGTCAGACGATCCATATATAAGGCTCACTGGATTATAAGGCGCAGTGTGGATTTTTTGAGAAAATTAAAGGCTTTTAGGTGCGCCTTATAGTCCGGAAAATACGGTAAACATGAACAGTTTCTTGTTATATGAACTATACTAAGCGCTGCTGTCATAATAAAATGAGAAAGTTAATCAAATAATTTGCACTAGCTTCTTATCATTACGATTTTGTAACCCATTTTTTCAAGCAGTGCCAATTCCTAATGTGATCCTGGGCTCTACACACTCTCCACCAACCTGGGGAGGCAGCGGGCTGGCCTCGTTCCTTCAATGCATGAGGAGTCCAAGCTGCCTTCTTTTCACCTGACAGGGGGGAGTTTCCCTGGTTGGACGTAGTGTGTGGAAGGAACACGTTATTCCAACCAGTTCCTGTCCCCTCCATCAGGCGCCCCGGCTGGCCAGGTGGAGGCAGTTTAGAGCCCAGGATTACTGCATGTTTTTGTGGGAGTATCTAGTACCCTAGGGCAGGGGTTTTCAACAGGTGATCAGGGGACCAACAGTGCTCCTTGAGAGGGTTCCAGGTGGTCCCCAGCTAAGTTGTTTAACCAGATGTAACTCTTGAGAACGTAAAAATGAAACCAAATGGACCCTTGCGGGTCCATTTGGTTTCATTTTTACACTCTCAAGAGTTAAAGTATCCATCATGCGAATTAGTCCAAATCTACACAACTAGAAGATTAATGGTCAAGGACAGAAGCAAAAGAAATCTTTAGTTTTTTTTAGGTCTGTGGGTCTAAAAAATATCCTCATTTGGTGGTCCCTGGCTCAAATGCTGAAATAACGGGGGCCCTGGTGTCAAAAAGGTTGAAATCCCCTGCCCTAGGGGACACAGGGAAAACATGCTCCACACAGAAAATCACATACAGGGTTTTATAGATGGTAAATGTTAGCCGCAAAAAAAGTATATTTTTTTTACAATTGCTTGTAGACCTCTCTCTCCCTGATTTCTTTCTCTGCCTCAATTCTTAACTCCGGTCCTGGGAGACCAAAGTACTTCTGGTTTTCCATGCTACCAGGAAGTTGATTTCCTTATCAAACTGCTAGCTGTGGACTCAGGAAGTGGTCCAGGGACCAGCCGGTACACCGGCTCAACACAATTATTGGTAGAACAGTGAAGTAAAAAGAAAGTTTCCTGCATGGTGAACCAAACTGTACACTTAGAACAGGGGTTTTCAACCAGTGGTCCGGGGACCACCAGTGGTCCTTGAGAGGGTTCCAGGTGGTCCTCAGCTAAGTTGGTTAATCAGATGTAACTCTTGAGAATGTAAAAATGAAACCAAATGGACCCTTGCGGGTCCATTTGGTTTCATTTTTACACTCTCAAGAGTTAAAATATTCATCATCTGAATTAGCCATTTTGGAATGTATGTTTTGCTTGTTTTGTTTCCAAAATCCAATTCTTCTATTACCACTGCGTCACAACGTTGGCTGATGCGTTATCCAAACAAGTGTATCACATCAAAAAAGGGGAGGTGGGTCGCACGACAGGTTTCCAAAATCCAGCCTGGAATTGTGTGCAAAAGCAAAATAAATCTTTAGCTTTGGGGGTCTGTGGGGCTAAAATGTCCTCAAATGGTCATGTCCGTGGCTCAAATCCTGAATAAATGGTGGTCCCTGAGATGAAAAAGGTTGAAAACCCCTGACTTACAACACTGCAAATCCTGCCATGATATTAATGCTTGTCCAAACATATTTGTTACCTAATAATCCACAAGCTTACAATGTGTCAGCGTCACCATGTGGTGCAATGTGTTCCATTTCCACTACTTACTGGAGAATATATTAACATTTCAACATGTGAACTATTATGGCGATTATGCAAAACAAAATGCTTCATATAATGGCGATTAGGTGATTATGTAATAATGGTGAGTGGTCAGGAGAGGATGTAACATTTCCCAAATGCGGGTGGGGGGGCAGGAGAAGGTGGCATGGGGGCGGCTTCATTGATGAAGTCGCACCCATACCATTTTCAGTTACAGGACTTTTATTACTCAAGTAAAGCATCAATAATAACATCAGTTGTTGTTGAAGTTGCAACATACACGCAGCATGCATAAAGCTAAAGGTCTTACTCAGAGAGTTTTCTGTTTTCAACGATGAAATGCTGTTGGTTTAGTGGTAACACAGCTGTAGTTAGTTAGTAGCAGTAGTAGTAGTGTTTCAAATCATTTTAAATATAAGCACTTTAATTTGAAATGTCTTGGGTTGTTTTGCATGCCATCATGTTTGGTGGGGCAGACTGGGCATTTAGGGGGGCATTGACCCCCTCCCCCCAATGCCCATGCCTAGATCGGCCCCTGTGCGCGGTGTAGCTGTGGGTCAGCAGACAGGGTATTTCTCATACCTCCAGGAAGGGCAGGGTCTGGCGCTGGATGTCTGCATCCGTCTGAGTGTTGACACTGAGGGCCAGCAGTCTGCCCTGCAGCCTGGACAGGTCCTCCAACACAGACTCCTCACACAACCTGGAGGGGACAACAACAATGGACACATACTGTATATACTGTATATCAGGGGTCCCCACACTTTTTTGACCTGAGAGCTACTTTCAAAATGAGCGGCTCAACAAGATCTACACATCAAAAAAGGGGATCGTTACATTACTAAAAATCCATTTCAAGGCCCCTAGAAAGTTTGAGCTTTGAAATAGTTGGTGATGGTGTTACTTACTGTTATAGTGTTTAAGAATAATGCACTTATAATGAAAAATAGAGGGGGAGAACTGGAAGGTTTTCCTGTATATGCTATTAATGACGTTTGAAAACAGTATTTGAGGTTTGAGTTGACAGTTCACTTTCACAACTTAAGGTTTGTCCACAATTGGGACCAAAATGTTGGTCAAAACAACAATTATTCTCCATTTTCTGGTTGTGTGGACTCTTGAAAATTACGTAATTCAGATGATCAAACATAATTTAACTCTTGAGAGTGTAAAATGAAAGCAAATGGACCCGTAAGGGTTCCCTGCCCCCCCCTCTCCTCATGGTCGCCCCCCTCCTCTCATGGCGCCCTAGGCAACTGCCTAATCCGCCTAATGCCAAAAACACCCCTGCTATGAAGACGCGGGTAATAGAATCAGCAGGCCAACTCTCCAGCAGAGATAGAATGCTGGCTCCCATTATCAATGCAGTCATGACCCACTTTCATGCAGCCAGAGTGCTATTGTTAACAGCTGGACATGAAGTGAACCTCAACACAGCAACGCTGTGATCTGCTGTTTCTGCAGTCAGCTGGAGTGTACCAACGCTATCCAGGATTCACCGCACCGGGTTCTAAACCTCAGGTCTGGGGACCACTGGGGTCCACCAAACGGACCCTTCTGGGGTTTGAAAATCAGGACTATTACTTAAACTCTGGTCCAGGACAGGACAGGATGTTTTTCTGTGGGAGTGGGATGGGACAGGAGTGGAAATCCACTCTGTAATATACAGTATACTGTATATATTCTCTTCCAGGCAAGCATCTAGTGCAGGGGTTTTCAACCTTTTACATACCAGGGCGCACTATTTATTCAGCATATGAGCCACGGACCAGCAATTGAGGATATTTTTAGACCCACAAACCCCAAAACTAAAGATTTCCTTTGCTTCTGTCCATGACCATTAATCTTCTAGTTGTGTAGACTTGGACTAATTCACATGATGAATATTTTAACTCTTCAGAGTGTAAAAATGAAACCAAATGGACCCGCCAGGGTCCATTTGGTTTCATTTTTACGTTCTCAAGAGTTACATTTGGTTAAACAACTTAGCTGGGACCACTCAAGGACCACTAGTGGTCCCCGGACCACCTGTTGAAAACCCCTGATCTAGTGCATTCTACTGCATTTTGGAAATGCTAGTACATCTTGGATTTTGGCAGTGGGCAACACTACAACATGACATACAACCATATCAACCTCCTCCTACCAGATCATGAATGGGACGCTGCCCGGGGGCGGATGTAGCATGTCCCATGTGGGGGGGCAAGAGAACATGTTGGAGGGGCAAGAGAAAATGGTATGGGTGCGGCTTCAGCAGCCGTGTTGCTTTGCGCCACGGGCGATGAAGCCGCATACACAGATACACAGCATGCATAAAGATACACAGCATGCATAAAGATAAAGGTCTGACTCAGAGAGTTTTCTGTTTTCAATGATGAAATGCTGTTGGTTTAGTGGTGACACAGCTGTAGTTAGTGAGTAGCAGTAGTAGTGTTTCACATCATTTTAAATATAAGCACTTTAATTTGAAATAACTTGGGTTGTTTTGTATGGCATCGTGTTTGGGGGGGGGGGGGCAGATTGGGTGTTTAGGGGGGGCATTGCCCCCCCATGCCCATGCCTAGATCCGCCCCGACGCTGCCAGGCTACCACTGATCAGATTCATGTTTTTTGGGGGAAAAAGGACTGACCTGGATGCGGCTCCCACGTGTCCCAGCTGGCTGGGGAAGGACAGCAGGCTCTGGTCACGTTTCACCACTTCCTGGAGGACCACGAGAAGACCAAGGATTACAGCGAGACCAGACTAATTATTATTCACAGGAGCGGATCTAGGCATGGGCCTAGTGCTTATATTTAAAATGACTTGAAACACTACGCGATGAAGCCGCCCCCATACCATTTTCTCCTGCCCACCCCACAAATTGGGAAATGTTACATCCGCCCCTGATTATTCCATCTATTGTTTTAGAAGGAGCAAAGCGAGTCATTTTTTCTGACTGACGCTGCTGATGGGACTCATTTGGACCATGGCTATTCTTCTATAAACAAACATAAAACACTTGCCACAATAAAGAGTGAAAGAAAGAGCACTGAAAACAATAGCTGAACGGAAAGTCATTATGAAAAACACAAGTCCGTGAAATGTATTGTTAAAATAAAAACAAAGATGTGGTGCAGATAAATAATAGCTTTTACTGAATATATTTGGAAAGGGAGATCCTTACATTCCTTACTTTCATTTAGGGATTTTAGTTAGTGTGTGAACTTCCATGGTCAGTTATAATTTCCTGGGGTTTATTAGGACTGTAGTAGATAATAAAGAAATCCCTTTGAAAAAATTGTACAAATACGGACTGTATTTAGGACCATATTCGAATGACCCTCCACTAGCTAAAATCCATACTAAAACTAAAGAAAGAAAGGAATGTAAAAGAATTAACACCGATCTGTTACTATCTCTAATAACAACCTAAAACATGAACCTTGGCGGCTTCATCGCCCGTGGCGCTTCGCACCACGGGCGATGAAGCCGCACCCATGCCATTTTCGGTTACAGGACTTTTATTAGGCAAGTAAAGCATCAATAATAACATCAGTTGTTGTTGAAGTTGCAACAGACACGCAGCATGCATAAAGCTAAAGGTCTGACTCAGAGAGTTTTCTGTTTTCAATGATGAAATGCTGTTGGTTTAGTGGTGACACAGCTGTAGTTAGTTAGTAGCAGTAGTAGAGTTTCAGATCATTTTAAATGTAAGCACTTTAATTTGAAATATGTTGGATTGTTTTGCATGCCATCGTGTTTGGTGAGGCAGACTGGGCATTTAGGGCTCCATTTTCGTCACCGCTAAACCCCTTATCCCTTAAGTTCCTCGCCTTTTTAAACTACTTAACAAAAACATTTTTCAGTAGTTCAAATGGCCAGTCTGCAAAAACTCACAACATGTTAATAGATTGACATGTTGAAATTTTCCAAAACGTTTTTTCAAAATAGTAAAAAAGAAATAAGGGATTTGGGATTAAGGGGTTTAGGATACAACGAAAATGGAGCCCTTAGTCTGGGCATTTAGGGGGGCCTACTGTAGATCCGGCCCTGAGGTGCTGAGCGTCTTGTTCTTACCATGGCCACGAAGTGCAGCAGGTTCATGCCAGGCTTGTTGGCCTTGGTGTCAGCCAGCTTCAGCAGAGAGTTGATCCTGAAGCCGGCGGCGTTGCCTGAGTATCCACCCTGAGAGAGAGAGAGGTTCGATCAGCAGGTCACACTCTCACCGTTCAACAACATTGTGATACGTTTAAACAAAACATTGTTACAAAAAAAAATTGCAGGTGCGCGGCCTTGAGTGAGACTCGGACCCACGCCCGGACTCTGGTCCATCGCGGGTCAGCGCACACAAACAATGGAACCATTTCTCCTTTTATCCCCTTAAAGGGATATTTCACTTTCAAAAAACAACTTTATGTGACTTACATCTACTCAGCCTCATGGTAACACCCCAGACAGTTTAGAAGTTACTCCATTCAGTATTTAGATATTTGATGTTCATTTTAGCTGCCTCACCCCGTTCCTCCAGTAGTAGTAGTCAGCAGAGATAAGCAGAGGTGTAATGGTGGTATTTTTTTATGGCGTTACATGCACATATGTCAAAGTCAAGGCCCGCGGGCCGGATCCGGCCCGCGAGATGATTTAATCCGGCCCCAGGCTTGTAGAGCAAAAATGTCTGATTCTATCAAAAAAAAAAGTAAGTCTCTAGCACGTTCCTATCAAAAGTTATGATCGTTTAAAGAAATGCCTTTGAGCTCTCTTCTGAACGGCATGGAATGCATGTTGTCCAGCAGGGGGAGTCGTTTTACCAGGCTAGGCTGCTGGTGCTGCAAAGTGAGAACTATACTTCAGCAGTACAAGGGTGTGTAACCGAGAGAACTATACTTCAGCAGTACAAGGGTGTGTAACCGAGAGAACTATACTTCAGCAGTACAAGGGTGTGTAACCGAGAACTATACTTCAGCAGTACAAGGGTGTGTAACCGAGAGAACTATACTTCAGCAGTACAAGGGTGGATAAGTGAGGACTATACTTCAGCAGTACATGGGTGTATAACCGAGAACTATACTTCAGCAGTACAAGGGTGTACAACCGAGAACTATACTTCAGCAGTACAAGGGTGGATAAGCGAGAACTATACTTAGTTAACTACACATACTTACTTAAATTTAGTATTTTAAATTTAAATGCTATTTTCGTATGGTTTATTGATGCTCTGTAAATAAAAATAGCATCTTTCATAGCAAATGTCTTAATCTAGGCTACAAGTGTAAAACCAATAATGAAGTCATTAATATATATTAATAGCTATTCTTAATAATAAATATGACTTGTGTGATATACTGTAGTGTAGAAGTAACGGCTGTGTACGTAAACATGCGTGTGCCGCGCATGCTTGCGGTCTGCGACTGGTTGCACCGCGGCGCTCCGGCCCCCATGAAGTCACATCAAGTCCAATGCGGCCCCCCACCCCAAATGACTTTGACACCACTGCGTTACATGCACACACGCGCACATGTGTACACAGCACCTGTACAGGAAACAATGCGATACCACCCAGCGCTACAACCGAAACACCTCTGGTGATAAGAGACTACAGTACATGGGGGATTTCCATGTGTTATCATACAGTGATGTCAATAGGTTTTCAATGCACCCAGGCGTGGTCTTTTAGCTGGTTTCCAGGGACATTGTATGAGACAGTATTGAATCCCTGGACCCCCTGGAGGGTGACATCATTATTGCGTCCATTCTCAATGTAGTGAGTCTAAAGCCCAAACCACAGCAAAGGGTCAAGTTGGGACAAAACTGTTTCTTTTAAAAGGTAGACCACACCAATGCAACCCATGAGCTGAATTGGTTTACCTTAAAACAGTGGTCCCTGAGAGGGTTCCAGGTGGTCCCCAGGCTAAATGATGGAAAGTTGGTTAACCAGATGTAACTCTTGAGAATGTAAAAATGAAACCAAATGGACCCTTGCGGGTCCATTTGGTTTCATTTTCACACTCCGTTATGTTTCTGAAATCCATCCTCGTATTGTAGATAAAAACAGAAGAAATCTTTGGGTTTTGGGGTCTGTGAGGCTAAAATGTCGTCAAATGGTGGCCCTCTGTGGCTCAAATGCTAAATAAATGGTGGTCCCTGGTGTCAAAAAGGTTGAAAACCGCTGCCTTAAAAGAAAGCATTTGTCCCAGCCTGATCCTTTGGTGTCGTTTGTGCTGGATATTTGCATCACTGATTTTCTAACAAGGAGAAGAGGTAAACTTTATTGTCCACAAGGGAAATGTGTCTTGGGCTTTCTAGATTTGGAGATCTAACCCTACGTTTTAACGGCCGGGGATGCATAAGCGGCGTCGCCCGATATCAGCGACGGCGACAGTCATTACCGTAAATTCTCACTTAGAATGCCATGCAAAATGAGTACCGTAAATGACGGTGCTGTGGTGCACTGAAAAAAAAAGTATGGTGGAGGAGGAAGTGGGACGGAACTAGGAACCAAACTGCGCCAAATGGTTTCGGGTCGAGGGCAAAAAAAGCCCTCGACCCGAATCTTTCTGCTGCTGACGCCCGAATCGGCGGCTCCCATAGAGAAATAATGGATGTCGGGCAACATCGCTTTTATCATCGCCCGCCATCCTCGCCTTTAAAACGTAGGGTAAGTGGTGATACCAGAGAAGTAGATCCTACTCACAGCGTTCATGTAGTTCCCTGCCTTCAGCACCAAGCGAAGGATGGAGTGTAACTCGGGACAGCTCAGCAGCTCTGAGAAAGAAGAGCAATGATAATGTCAGTGTTTTAGTGGCAGGGGCGGATCTAGGCATGGGGGGGCAATGCCCCCCCCCAAAAAAGGGACATGTTACAGTACATCCGCCCCTGGCGTTGAGGAGTAGTAGCAGGAACAGAAAATATATAATAACTGTGTAAAATCAGGACAGGAGTTGAAAGCTAATGTTTTATTGTCGAATAATGGAACAGAGAGGAAGCGTAACGCAGACAAAACAAAAGTAGGACCGAGAAACTATCTGATTGAAAGCTGCAGAATAGAAAAGACCTTTGGGTGAGATAAGATGACAAGTGTTCCCAAACAGAGGCTCAGGCCGCGTTTTTTAAATGTTGGTTTCCAACATTTCGTTTCTTTTAAAAATATTTTCAAAAAAACATTTCAAAAAATGCAAACAATTTCACAGATTATTAAGAACACAATTCTGTGATTCCTTTTCAGTAATTTCATGAAGAAATAAAAGACAAAACAAGAAAATTCCACAAACATGGCGTGACAAGCTTGACATCACTGACATCAAGTGCCTAGGATGACCAGATTCCATCTGCTCATTGGAGGGACAGAAGTATTGTATTTGAGGGACAAGTGCAGGGAGCTTGTAGATCAACAATTTTGATAAGGTTTGGTATGGGTTATTTTAACAGACTTAAGAACACATCTATAGCAGGAAAGTAGACAGCAGAAAGCCACATATTTGGTCATTTGAACACTGATGCCTGTCAATGTGGGACAGAATCTCAATTTGTGTGACACCTAAAAAGTCTTGGAAATGAGGGACTGTCCCACGCAAAGAGGGACATCTGGTCCATACAAGTGCCAAAACAGAAAACGGGTTGATTTCCATAGCGCCAATTATGAAGTTGTTGTTGGAAATTCTTTATTGGAATAGCCCCTTGAGATGAATCATCTCGTTTTCGAGGGGGTCCACACATTACAAAAAGTACAAAATATGTTCGTTATCAAAGAAACACAAAACAAAACAAAGCAAAACAAAACATGACAAAACAAAAACATGACAAAACAAGACAAAACAAAACATGACAAAACAGCAAGAAAATACATACAGAAGGAACAGAATGTATTAATGATTACTGATGATTACTGATGTTATAGGGATTATGTAATAGGGATGATGGTTAGGCAAAGCATAAACAGTTGGTCTCTAGGTGAGAGGACAGAGCGGTTTTAAACAATCTGAAGGAGGTTAATGTCCGAATGTGTATGGTAGGTTGTTCCAGTCAGTAGGAGCTTTAAACATAAATGATTTCTTCCCAACTAGGTTATTGATTCTAGATGGGACTGTAAAATAGGATTGGGTGCAGTGTCGTAATTGATGTTGAGAGGTGTAGGGAACCATATACTGTTGTAGATATTGTGGATAGTTGAAATGAATACATTTGAAAATAAACTGTAACCAATGCTGCTGTCGTCGTACTGTGGGGGATGTTAAATTGAGATTATCATATAGGGTGCAGTGATGAGTCGTATACGGACAGCCAAGAACAAATCTACATAAACGGTTATAAATGGTATTGATTGGAGTAGATTGGTTTTGTTGGCAGTTTGGTAGACAATATCAGCATAGTCCAATATAGGTAGTATGGCTTGAAGTACAATTTTCTTCCTGGCTGAAAATGTAAAACAGTTTCTGTTCCTGAAAAGAACACCGGTGCTGTAATTAATTTTCCTGACAAGGTTATCTATGTGGCATTTGTAGGTGAGTTTCTGAATCAAGCCAGAGGCCAAGGTATTTTATTTTATCGACTTTGAGGAGGTGAGTACCGTCAATACAGGTGACAGGAGTGAAGGTATCTTTGCAAAAAAAAAAAAAAAAGTTTACAACTCTCCTCAGCAGAGTACCATCTATGGACAATATCAGCAGCAACTCATTGAGTTTGCATGCAATAGTATAAGCCATGTTCTATTTACATTCTGGCTTCACACGTAAACACCACAACTGAATGCAAATAAGAGAGCTCAGCCAGATTAATTCTGGCACGTCATAACAAACACTTACAAAAAATCTTTGTAAAAAAAAAAAAAAAAAGATTCATTTTCCAAGGATAGCAGCATCAAAATGTGTTGTGTTGAAAACTCATGTTGGGATGCTGTAGACCTCCTGTTTGCATCAGGGGCAGGGGGGGGGGGCAGGAGAAAATGGTATGGGGCTTCATCGATGAAGCCGCACCCAAACCATTTTCAGTTACAGGACTTTTGTTAGACATCAATAATAACATCAGCTGTTGTTGAAGTTGCAACAGACACGCAGCTTGCATAAAGCTAAAGGTCTGACTTAGAGAGTTTTCTGTTTTCAATGATGAAATGCTGTTGGTTTCGTGGTGACACAGCTGTAGTTAGTTAGTATAGCAGTAGTAGTGTTTCAAATCATTTTAAATATAAGCACTTTAATTTGAAATATCTTGGGTTGTTTTGCATGGCATCATGTTTGGTGGGGCAGACTGGGTATTTACGGGGGAATAGGGTTAAGTGGTTTAGGTGTGGTATAGCGCCCCCTGTAGTTGTACTCTACCTCGGGCAGCCTCCCTCAGACATCTGGCTGCGACACACAGAGAGGTCACAGCGGGGTCAAACTCCTGCTGCAGGATCATGGTGTCCAGACGAAGACGGAAACTACAGGAGAGAGAGAGAGAGAGAGAGAGAGAGAGAGAGAGAGAGAGACAGAGAGAGAGAGAGAGAGAGAGAGAGAGAGAGAGACAGAGAGAGAGAGAGAGAGAGAGAGAGAGACAGAGAGAGAGACAGAGAGAGAGAGAGAGAGAGAGAGAGAGAGAGAGAGAGAGAGAGAGAGAGAGAGAGAGAGACAGAGAGAGACAGAGAGAGAGAGAGAGAGAGAGAGAGAGAGAGAGAGAGAGAGAGATCAGAACGCAAGTTAAAATGTAAAAAGGCAAGGGATCTGCCTTTATAGCTAAAGGATAATTCCACACCAAAACACATTGGGCATCAAATCTACCTTGATTCCTATGACATGATTCATAATGTCCTTGATTTTTGTCACAAATGTCCCAATTTCTACATCTCACCCTTGAGGTCCCCGTCCCAACATCACCGCAATGTCAGCGTTCCAGTTAACATGGCCGCAGGTTGTCTTTATTCTAATGCGGGTATTTATGTAACTCCAAACTTTTTTTTCGCACATCACAGCAAACCACACACTACAAGATAATTGGACCACTATATGAGTTTTAAAAACACAGGTGGCACCTGTGGGACAGGAGTTTCTACCAGAGTGATTGGAGAAGAGAGTGGCAAAAGGGAGGGGAGGAGAGGAGGAGGAATAGATTACCTCTGGGATTACTTGTAAAGGCTGACCCAGAGTGACAGAGTGATAAAATTCAAGTGTGAGTATCAGTATACTATTAAAATATGATAAAAGTTTGGAAAAAAAGTTTGTAGTTCCAGAAATACCCGCAGTAGAATAAGGACAACCTGCGGCCATGTTAATTCTTGGAACACCGACGTTGCGTCGACGTTGGGACGGGGACCTCATGGTGAAATGTAGAAAATGGGACATTTGTGACAAAAATCAAGGGCATTATGTATCATGTCCATAGGCACATTAAATGCTGCTAAGGGTAGGTCTTAGCCCTTCTGGTCCTCTGTAACTCATACTTGTCTTTTTTACTTTTTTATCTTATCTATTTATCTATTTATTGCTTCCCAGTACATCATCCCATGTGCTGGAAGGCTTTGAGCATCTACTTGCCCGTGCACTTTGCACTTTCACTAGCCATATGCCTAGTACTGTATCTCAGCACTTTAGTTGTGTATTTAAGGTACTGTGTATACGTAAAACATGTACTGTTTTTTGTACTGTCTCACTGTTTTTTGTTTTTTTTTCCGTTGTTTTTCTGTTTTAACTGCCCTGTCTTCTTGTGCTGCACACTACTTGCCCTTTAAGGGACTTAAATAAACCTGAACTGAACTGAACTGAACTGAACTGAACTGAACTGAACTGATGTCACAGGAATCAAGGTAGAATGAAGCCCAATATGTTTTGGTGTGGAATTCTCCTTTAAAGAAGAAATCCACAACAAAACGCATAGTGCATCCATCCACCTTAAAGGTAATCGAGGCAACTTTAGTGTGTAAAAACCAGGGCTTGGAAACGAAATTATTTTTCAGGAACGGTTCAAAACCGGTTCGGGTCGATCTATATTTAACGTTTTCGTTCCGGCAATCGTTCCAGCACCAAACTGAACCGGTTCGAACCGGTTCGGAACTAAAAATAGCGTTCGTTCTTATCGTTCCGGTAATGTTTGGCGGATACATGTGTACAGTTGTTTACAAACATCAGGCTTGTCCACAGCACTTTGAGTTTACAATAAAAGCGCACGTGGCTGTCGGGGCACGCTGCCTGGATTAGCCTATTCCAATTTCATCCATGTTATTACCCTACTAGCCAGGGGAGCAGAGTGTGTTCACTGCAGCAGCTACTGAGCTTTCACAACTTTGGTCAAATAACTATCTTTGTATGTAGGCCTATTTAAGCCTATCGTTTTATTTATGAATGTCAGTAAGGCCATTGCATGCGCTGTCTGTCTGTCTGCATCACGGCACACAGCGTACATGCATGGCTATATGGAGTTGGACTCACCACAGAGAGCTGTTTGGTCATTAAATGTGCCGTCTATATTGTCGGGGAGCAGGTAGGCCTACATTAATCCACTCGTGTTACACAGAATATCTGCTAGAAGCTCGAGTCTTTGGAGCGGGGCGCGCGTTCAAACTTGGAAGATGTTTTTTTTCGCTTTCTATCGCCGGTAGTTAGTTCAGGGCAGCCCCGGCTCAAACATTTCACAATTGGGGGGGGCAGGCGAAAACTGGATGCGACAATTCTCGTTGTAGTAAGGGCGTTAGGGTGGATTGCCCCCCGGGAATATGCTTATATATAGCCGTCCCTGAAGTGCATTCGATTGCAATTGCGACCAAAAAAAAAATGAACGAAGAAAGATGATGATCACAGGCGCTCTTCCCCGAGACGCAAGATGGATGTATATAATTTTATAGTTTATAGTGCATATACTTGTTTATAGTGCATATACTTGTTTATAAATATAACAGTCACGATCTGCGTGTTTATAAAAATTAAACTCAACTTTAACGCAACTATCCACGGAGATCAGATAGCTGTGTTACAAAGAGCACCTTTATTTATCATTGATTGAGAACGAAAAAAAAAAAAAACGTTATTAACCGGTTTTGTGGATTTCAGAATAGCGTTTCGTTCCGGAACAGTTGAAGACCATTTCGGTTCCGTTTTCGTTTTCGGTTCTTGAAAAATCCCCTAGAATTCCGTTCGTTTCGGTTTTCGGTTTTCGTTCTTTGAACCGGTTCAAAGCCCTGGTAAAAACAGTGTTTGTCAACAGATTTGTTTAAAAACAGAATCTAACTAAACCTCATCTCCACTCTATCACCCCACAGGACCACGACATGCCCCTCTCACATCAGCACCGCCTTCCCTGAGCCCAACGAATGTTTTGTTTTCATGATTTGTTGACAACATCAAAGTTCTGGACCGTCTGCAGGACAAAGCAAGTGTCTGTCTGCAGGATCAAAGTAGAAGCAACGTGGAGGAGGAAAAAAAAAAAAAAAAAAAAAAACAAAATATATATACATCTATTTTGATTTTTGGCTAAAAAAAAGTTGCCTCAATTACCTTTAATCGCTGTGGCATCATATACAGTATATTGCCCTTGATTTTTGTCATAGATGGCCCCTGTTCTATATCTACTGTAAAAATCAAGGGTAATATACAGTACATACTGCACACAGTGATTAAGTCAGGTGGATGCATTTTGGTGTGGAATTGATGTGTTTTGGGGTGAGTGAGTGAGTGAGTGAGTGAGTGAGTGAGTGAGTGAGTGAGTGAGTGAGTGAGTGAGTGAGTGAGTGAGTGAGTGAGTGAGTGAGTGAGTGATACATTGTTGTGCCGTTATATTACGCTTCCCTGCTTCTGTTATATTGTGTTTTCTTGTTATATTTTATTTCCTGTTGTTATGTTCTTGCTTTGGCAATGTAAACGTATGTTTTCTCATGCCAATAAAGCCATTTGAATTGAATTGAGTGAGTGAGTGAGTGAGTGAGTGAGTGAGTGAGTGAGTGAGTGAGTGAGTGAGTGAGTGAGTGAGTGAGTGAGTGAGTGAGTGAGTGAGTGAGTGAGTCAGTCAGTCAGTCATCAGTCAGTCAGTCAGTCAGTCAGTCAGTCAGTCAGTCAGTCAGTCATCAGTCAGTCAGTCAGTCAGTCAGTCAGTGAGAGAGTGAGAGAGTGAGTGAGTGAGTGAGTGAGTGAGTGAGTGAGTGAGTGAGTGAGTGAGTGAGTGAGTGAGTGAGTGAGTGAGTGAGTGAGTGAGTGAGTGAGTGAGTGAGTGAGTATTTTGGGGGAAAAGTCAAACGGCTGCATTGTATGCTCAGTAAAGTGAAAAATGGTCGTGAGGACCATTGTTTTGGGAAACAGTACGGTGACCTAGTTGGAACGTACCTGGGGACCTCCACTAGCAGCAGCATGAAGAGGTCGGGTTCTCCCAGACTTCCACGGAGCCCCTGAAACCTCCTGAGACGGGACTCCTGACACACACACACACACACACACACACACACACACAACACACACACACAACACACACACACACACACACACACACACACCACACACACACACACACACACACACACACACACACACACACACACACACACACACACACACACACACGCGACAATAAGCAAACATCTGGAACGCAGCGCAGCAGAAATACCCCCAAAACCCAACATGTCGTTAGCAGTCACTTATAATATCGTTCACCAAAGTCCCTCGTCAGGAAACACTCAGACATGGGCTGGGATGGCGTAATGGTAAACTCTTGATCATTCTAATGGGGACCAGGTGTGGGGGGGGGGGGGGGTCCCGAGCTCTGTGTCGTTGCTGTATAGAGCTGCGCAGTGACGTCACCGCCCCTGTTCCGGAAGTCTTTTCCCCATTCATCTTTCTCATAGACTTTTCGAAAATAATTTATATCAAGACGATTACGCCGCGGCCAAAGCCAACTCAGGTCGTGACAAATCATGACAACAAACACAATATCGCCATATAATATATAATTGGGAAGAAGTAGAAAACGGCATGATACAAGACTTTTGATTTCGTTTTTCATCTTAGAAATTATTTTATTGTCCCAAAAGTGTGTGTGTGTCATCATGATTCGTCACGACTCGAGTTGGCTTTGTCCGTGGCGTAATCGTCTTGATATAAATTATTTTCGAAAAGTCTATGAGAAAAATGAATTGGGAAAAGACTTCCGGAACAGGGGCGGTGACGTCACTGCGCAGCTCTATTGAAGGGCGTTGCCAATAGTGTACAGACCCCCCCCCCCCCCATAGATAGATAGGCAAAGGAACATTCACATTCAAGTTGATCTGGTTATAGTACTGGAGCTAGCACTCACTTAGGCCTGACCTAAGTTTTTTGAATGCTGTACAGGATCCAAATATGGATTCCCGTCCTTAATGGGTTAAATGTATTAAAGTGTTCAAAAGCACACTCTTTAAGAAATATTCCATATGGGCCCTCCAGACTAAAATGATGGAAAGTTGGTTAACCAGATAAAGTTGGTTAACCAGATAAAAATGAAACCAAATGGACCCTTGTGGGGCTTCATTTTTACACTCTCAAGAGTTATGATATTCACCATCTAAATCTAAATTAGCACCAATTAATGAACAAGTCATGGTCATTTTGATCTCTATGTTTTGCCTGTTTTGTTTGCGAAAATCCATCCTGGAATTGTGGACAAAACCAAAGAAATCTTTAGCTTTGGGTTCTGTGAGGTGAAAATGTTGTCAAATGGTGGTCTGTAGCTCAAATGCTGAATAATTACTAGTGGGCCCTGGGATCAAAAAGGTTGAAAACCACTGCTTCTATAACATGAACTTGTTGTCTGGTGCGGCTTATACATGAAAAAAAAAAAAAAAATCAGTATTTTGCCCCAAATTTAGCTGGTGCAGCTTATATTCAGGAGCGGCTTATAGTCCAGAAATTACGGTAGTTACCTCCTCCACGTCAGGCAGCATCTTGCAGAGTTCCGTGAGCTTCTCGGCTCCATATCTCTCACTGGCCCCCTGCCTGATGTCCTCCACTATCTCCTTAGCAGCGCTGTGGAAAAAAATACAAGGAAACACACCCAACTTTAGCATGACCACATCGCCTTTAAACACGCAAAGACACGGGAGCTGGACAACATCAATGACTCTAGAACAGACGGGGCTCCCCGTTCCAACTCGACACCCAAAAGAGAGATTGGGTGTGTTGTTGCTCCCACTGCAACCCACTCCAAACACACACAAATACAACACAAAACAACAATTTTAAAAACTGTTGTTAAAAACTGGATAAAGGCTGTCAATGTACCACAGATCTGCCATTTACACTACCTACTATCCTGGCTCAGCCCTGAATCAGCACCTTAGAAAAATACTAGCTTATTTTTTCCCTGTGATTCAAGGACTGGCTTCCCTGCCTTTGGGGCCGTTTGTGCCGGTTGGAACTCCAATCCCAGTACCTGATTGGCCAACAGCCAATCGTCAATAACCTCGTTCACAACGTCGTCTGCTTTCCAAATATTCTTAGGGGTTCATATTATGAACCAATCACCGTTAAGACTGTTGCTTTGACCGCGCCCATCCTATAAACGGCTGTGGTATGAAACCAAATGGACCCTTGCGGGTCCATTTGGTTTCATGTTTATACTCTCAAGAGCTAAAATATTCATCATCTGAATTACCCCAAGTAAAAGAATGGTCATTTATGTTATCCTGTTTTGTTTGTAAAATCCAGCCTGGTATTGCGAACAAAAAATAATAATCTTTCAGTTTTGGGGTCTGTGCGGCTAAAATGTCCTCAAATGCTCGTCCATGGCACAAATACTGAATAAATAGTGCAGGGCCCTGGTGTCCAAATGGTTGGTCTTACTCTTACTTTTATCTTGAAATTAAATTAATATCACGCAGACTTTAGTTCAGCCTTTAGTCCTGGTTTCTCCACAATATTTTATGTAACTCATTTGGCCCCTTGGGATAAATAATTGCCCACCCCTGCATTATGAGCTTGTAATGTAGATCTGGCA
>CM076970.1:0-17500 GCA_039105355.1 Benthosema pterotum
ACTTACATTTCTTCAAAACCAGGTGTCAGCATGTTCTCTCCACCGTGGTCCACACTGAGTTGGAGGAAGAGGACAAAGACTCGCCTGAAAGAGACAAAACTCGCTTGAATATTATTTATGATAATCAGAGTTGAGACTAATTTCGTATTTAAATAAATCGCGCGTTACCTAATTCGTTATTTTCCTCGGTAATTTGTAATCTAATTAATTACTTTATCCAGCGTTTACAACGCCGTTAGAAGAAACATGACTTAAGCTTCCGTTACTATTAAAAACATTAGCGCTATCAAAACAGCCTGCAGACAGACACAGAGGAGAGAGGTAGTAGAGAGACAGAGGTTGAGAGAGAGAGAGAGACAGAAGAGAGAGACAGAGAGAGAGACAGACAGACAGAGACAGACGTAGCGAGAGGAGAAGGTAGAGGACAGAAGTTAGAGAGAGAGAGAGACAGAGACAGAGATCGAGAGACAGAGAGAAGAGACAGGAGTAGCGAGAGAGAGGTTAGAGAGACAGAGGTAGAGGTATAGAGAGAAGGAGAGAGGAGAGAGAGACGAGAGAGGAGGAGGAGAAGACGAGAGGGAATGAGGATTGGAGAGAGAGAGAGACAGAGAGAGAGAGAGAGACAGAGAGAGACGAGACAGACAGTAGCGAGAGAGGAGGAGAGGAGAGAGTAGAGGACAGAGGTAGAGGTAGAGAGGAGAGAGAGAGAGAAGAGGCGAGAGAGAGGGGAGAGAGGGCAGAGAGGGGGAGAGCGAGGGGAGAGTGGAGAGAGAGAGGAGGGAGAGAGAAAGAGAGAGGGAGAGAGAGGAGAGAGGAGAGGAGAGAGAGGAGAGAGAGAGGAGACAGAGAGACAGAGAGAGACAGAGTGAGAGACAGAGAGAGACAGAGACAGACGTAGCGAGAGAGAGGTAGAGAGACAGAGGTAGAGAGAGAGAGAGAGAGAGAGAGAGAGAGAGAGAGGAGAGGGGAGGGAGAGGGAGAAGCAGGTTTCTATAGGTCACCGTTTTCATGTAAACATACACACCTCACACGGTTTTTGTTGCATGTAAAGAAAAAGAGAAGAACACTTATCCATCAAAGAGAACATGTATGTCTGATTTTGAACTACAGCCTACATGTATGTGTCTAAAACAAATTATAGCCTACTTGAAATAACTGAAAGACACCCCCACCCCCACACGTGCATTGCATGCACCACGATGCACGCACCCCCCCCCCCCCCCCCCCCCCCCCCCCCCCCCCCCCCACCCCCCCCCCCCCCCCCCACACACACACACGCACAGCCTCATACCTCAGATTGTCCAATCTGTAGTGTGGATCCCTCACAACAGCTGAGAGCATCTCTTCTCCTGATTCTCCTGGATGATTGAAGCTCAAGTTCAACTCTCTCAAATGGGAAGGGTTGGAGCGCAGAGCTGAGGTCAGAGAACAACAGCCTTTCTCTGTGACCAGACATCCTGACAAACTACACACGCACGCACACACGCACGCACACACGCACACACGCACACACGCACACACGCACACACACACACACACACACACACACAGTGAGACTTTTTTCCAATCTTATATCCATGACATTTCACATTATTGCATCCATTCTTTTTTTAAATCCATTGATTTTGTGTAGTGTGTGTGTTTGAGTGAAAGCAGCTGTTCACCAAGGTACGTCAAAATGTTTACTTTTGCCACAAAAGATCATATATAATGTGATCTGACACCAGTATGAACATCCATACTGTAGGTAGATACAGCTCATCTTTAATATAAAACTATTAAAGGGATATTCCACTTCCAAAAAAAAAAAAAAACTTTTGGTAATTTTATGGTCTACTCAGTCTCATGCTAACACACCAGACAGTTTATATGTTACTCCATTCATTCGTATTTAGATATTTGATGTTCATTATAGTATATCCGTCTCTTTCCTATACAAGCACATTGTAACCTAAATCTCCTTTCTAACCACGAGAGATTATTCGAAAACAACACGTCTTTTTTCTGGTGACTGATATTGTCCTCCTAATGCGTGAGAAGGCTGTGGAATTTTATATACAGTTTTCATTTATTTTTGAAATATTGTTTTGGAAAATGTATCAGGTTCCATATTTGGGCGTACCCACCCAAATGAATAAAACAATATTTTTAAAATAAATGAAAACTGTAAATGAAAATCCACAGCCCTCTCACGTATTAGGAGGCCAATATCAGTCACCAGCTGTTTTCGAATAATCTGTCATGGTAAAGGAGTTTTAATTCATATTGGGTTTGTTTAGGAAGAAGCGGATACGCTAAAATGAACATCAAATATGTAAATATTGAATGGTGTAACTTATAAACTGGTGTGTTCATATGAGACCTTTTGCTCCTTATTGAAATATTTCCACATATTGCCCGTCACTGCTGCTGCTGCTCTGAGCTCAGTGCATGCATGTGGAGTGAAATTTTGGTTAAGGGATCCGTTAATAAAAAAAATGATGGAACCGGGACGGGAGCCGCGATCTCAGACACGGCACTGAAATGGACCCGGGTTCGAGTCCCAACCCTAGTGAACATCAGTATGGACATCTGAATGCAGGATGGATTAAAAAAACTGACAAGTTTGGACAAATAAATGGAGAAAAGAGCGTCAGAATGTAAACAAGAGCAATGGATGTCTATGGCGGTGTCAATACTCATCCCATTGCCTGGACTGACCAGAGCAATGGGCTCTACAGAGGTAGATACAGATCATCTTTAATAACACTATAAACCACTATTAACCTGTTCCAGCAAACGCTCAGTGCTCTAGGGGTGTAAATTTAACACATTTAGACACAGTTTATAGCATGCTGCATTGTCCAAAGTGTTAAAGACAGTTACTACTGCTTTGACTTAATACTGACTTGAGAGTCTCCAACATGCAGTCTGGACTCCTCAGTCCCACAGCCAGAAGGTTGACTCCACAGTCCTGAAGGTCATTATTGCTCAAGTCAACTTCTCTCAGACTAGAGCTGTAGCTGAGAGCTGATGATAACTCCTGACAGCATCTCTCTGACAGGTTACAGCCACTCAGCCTGGAGAAACAGTGGAGCATTCAATCATTAGATTTCTATGAAATAAATATCACTGAATAAATATCATTCACAAAGACGAATGCAAACACGTGTGCATGCGTGCGCACACGCACACACACACACGCACACACACACACACACACACGCACACGCACACGCACACGCACACGCACACGCACACGCACACACACACAGATTCACAATGTTACATTCTGCTGGATTGCATTTCGAGATGTAATACTGACTTGAGAGTCTCCAACATGCAGTCTAGACTGCTCAGTCCCAGCGCCAGAAGGCTGACTCCAGAGTCCTGAAGGTCATTATTGCTCAAATCAACTTCTCTCAGACTAGAGCTGGAGCTGAGAGCTGATGATAACTCCTGACAGCATTTATCTGATAGGTTACAGCACTCAGCCTGAAGAAACATGAAGCATGTATTTGATGATTTCATGTTAATGAAAAATCATGTGATAAAATAAATTTTCCACATGCACACACGCGCGCGCGCGCGCACACACACACACACACACACACCACACACACATGCACGTACACACACACGCACGCACACACACACAGAGGCAGCAACACACAAGTCACGCAATGTGAAATGCAGTTCCTGTGAATTTAGAGACATATTACAGAGTTATACTGACTTGAGAGTCTCCAACATGCAGTGTGGACTCCTCAGTCCCACAGCCAGAAGGTTGACTCCAGAGTCCTGAAGGTGATTGTTGCTCAAGTCAACTTCTCTCAGACTAGAGCTGGAGCTGAGAGCTGATGATAACTCCTGACAGCATCTCTCTGACAGGTTACAGCCACTCAGCCTTAAAAACAGTGTTAAAGCACATAATTAATTTTGTGTTGAAAAGATCATGTACTATATGAAATATCTCCAGTTATCAGTGAACCTACAGAGCTTTCTTGGAGACTTTGATAAGGGGCAGCAGCCCCAATAGAGCGTTCTCTGAAGCAGAGTATTTCTTCAAGTCCAACACGTCCAGATCCTTTCCTGAAGACAGCAACATGAAGACCAGAGCTGACCATTGAGCAGGAGAGAGCTTGTGTGTGGAGAGACGTCCTGACGTCAGGTACTGTTGGATGTCCTTCTCTAGAGAATGATCATTCAGCTCATTCAGACAGTGGAACAGATTGATGCTTCTCTCTGGAGATGGATTCTCTCTGATCTTCTCCTTGATGTATTTGATGGTTTCTTGACTGGTCTGGAAGGTGTTTCCTTTCTGTATCAGTAGCCTTTGTAGGAGTTTCTGATTGGTGTCCAAAGACAGGCCCAGCAGGAAACGCAGAAGAAAAACAAGTCCAGGTGTCCATTTGGACTCCTTAAGGCCTTGTCCACAGCACTTTGGTAGAGGTGATCTAACTGGGGCACAGTGGAGGTTGTTTGTGGTTCTTCTGACAGTAGGTTGACACCATCCTGGACGAAGGACACAAAGACATGGACCGCAGCCAGAAACTCCTGGACACTCAGATGGACAAAGCAGAACACTGTGTCCTTGTGTAGCCCTCTCTCCTCTTTGAATATCTGTGTAAACATGCCAGAGTAGACAGAGGCGTCTCTGACATCAATACCACACTCTCTCAGGTCTGATTCATAGAAGATCAGGTTGCCTTTCTCTAGCTGCTCGAATGCCAGTTTTCCCAAAGCCAGAATGATCTTGGTATTCTCTGGGGTCTTGTCAGAATGTGTCTGAGCTCTGTCATGATATTTCACACTCTTCTGTCTGAACAGAACCAGCAGGAAGTGGAGGTACATCTCAGTCAGGTACTTTGGCAGCGGTCGTTCACATCTGTCTTCAACAGGACCTCCAAAACTGTGGCAGTGATCCAACAGAAGACTGGGATGTGACACATGATGTGGAGGGTTTTGGATTCCTTGATGTGGGAGATGACTGGGAGTGCCTTCTCCTCATCCCCAAATCGCTTGACGAAGTACTCATCCTTCTGTGGATCAGTGAATCCTCTCACCTCTGTGACTCTGTCAACATAAGCAGCTGGGATCTGATTGGCTGCTGCAGGTCGTGTGGTTATCCAGATGCGAGCAGAGGGAAGCAGGTTGCCTCTGATGAGGTTCGTCAGCAACACGTCCACTGAGGTTGGTTTGGTGACATCAGTTACAACTTTGGTGTTCTGGAAGTCCAGAGGAATCCTCAGTTCATCAAATCCATCAAGGATAAACATGACTTGGAACTCCTCCAAGCTGCAGATGAGTGGTTTCATGATCCCACCAAAGAAATGATGAAGGAGTTCCACCAAGCTGTACTTCTCCTTCATCAGGTTCAGCTCTCGGAAAGTGAGTGGAAATAAGAATTGGATGTTCTGGTTGGTTTTGCCTTCTGCCCAGTCCAGAGCATACTTCTGAGCTAACACCGTTTTACCGATGCCGGCCACTCCCTTTGTCATCACCGTTTTGATTGGTCCATCTTGTCCAGGTAAGGGTTCGTACATGTCTTCACAGCTGACTGGCGTCTCACTGGCTGGTTTCCTGGAAGCTGCTTCAATGAGTCTGACTTCATGTTCTGTATTGACGTCTCCACTGCCTCCCTCTGTGATGTAGAGCTCTGTGAAGATCTGCTTCAGAAGGGTTCGGGTTCCCTCTTTAGAGATCCACTCAGACACATTCTGACACTTCTTCTTCAGATAAGACTTGAGCTGTCGTTGACTGACAGGAGCAAGAGTTTCTACATGACCAAAGAACAGAAGCAACCAGTGAGTATAAAATTGCCATTAGAAGATCTTTACTACCACTTGAAAGCCTCTCTTACTGATCATTTTAAAGTTGTAAATACTGATCAATGTTAAAGATATACATAGTCTTTCTTACTCATCATCAGGGTGTCAGCCAGATCCTCCATCTTCAGACTCCTCAGGAGGGTCAGTGTGATTTTCAGAGCTCCCTCTGTGATGCTTCTCCTCTCCTCCTCCCCCTCCTCCCCCTGACTCTCTAAGCATTCTGGGTAATCTGTTGTCAGAACCTTCTGGAACCTCTTCATCTCTTTCTTCACAACCGTTACAAGTTTCTGTTCAAGCAGCTGAAACATATTATATAATATTAGAGCTTAAAATGGTTCTCAAAGTGGGGGAAAGCCCAAGATAGATTACAGTAGACTGGACACCCAGTTTGAGAGCAGGACTTTGGAGGCACTTTCTTTGCCCTGCAAGGCTACCACCCAGAGATTAAATACTTTCTAGAAGTGATTTTAGCAGAGCATCTTCTCAGCCTATAAATGCTTTATTTGACACAAGACTTAATGTTTGCTGTTGTGATAAACTCATTATTATGTATTCATTTTGTGTAGAAATAAAGATGATGTATACTGACTTACCTTAAATATGGAGTCCAGCTCTGTTTGATGTTCCTGACCTGACTCACCACTGGAATCCTGCGGAGATATCTGCTGCTGGTCACTGTGGAGGACACACACACACACCACCTCTAGAAAATTGGGGGTGCTGATGTTGGTTCATGGTGTACATACCGGCCTTTTTTCCCCACCTAAAACACTTTTTCTGCTATAATGTAACCTGTTTGTAATTTGGTTTTCGGTCTGAGGAAATACATAAACCTCTTGAGTAGACATATAGTGAGCATGTCACCTTGACACCAACTATCCAAATGTTAGGCTAGATAATGCTAGTGACTGCCTTCTTCACACAGGTGTGATTTTCTTTTCACTTTATTTTTTCAGAATAATCTATTGATCAATTTGACATGCATTTGCATTACTGAACTCTTCTAAGCAAATCAGGCCACAAAACACACAGGCAAAAAGTAGCTTGCCATTATTTGTCTTGATTGCATTGGGTTTATGCTGTATAGGCTACTATAGTTTCAATTCAGTCACTTATTAAGCAGCTATAATGCAAACTGCATTGGAGGGAGGGGGACCTCAGAGTGAAATGTAGAAAAGGGGGCATCTTGATTCACAGGAATCAAGGTAGATGGTGCCCATTATGTTTTGGGGTGGAATTCTCCTTTAACCACTGGGGAAAGTCGCCAATTAGTGCACCTGCTGCACCACTTCTCAAGACACTGACAGTCCATTGATGATGCACATGTTAAACAATTGAGATGTGAACAGGCCACAGTTCACTCATTTCCTAACTTTTTTTTTTAAAGTAAAGACTTCCCAATAAACATTGGACGTAATATTTAATTTACTATATCATAAATACTGTTATTCTCCATTCACCAGTGAACTGTGGCTTGTTCAAATCTCAAACTTTTGCGACTGCCGCTAGTGGATGAACAGCGCACACGCAGCATGCGAAAAAAAAAAAAAAATCCGACGTGAACAATTGCGGGTGCTGAGGCATCCGCCCATGGTCTTAACCTCTGTTTCAGAAACAACAGGTTAACTTTTGAATCTAATACAACTATATCATGTGTTGTTTTCTTTTAATTTTATATTCTGTCCTCTGATCGGTGGAGTCTAATAGAACTAGCATGTGTTGTTTTGTGATAGATATCCACACTGACCTCTGATCAGTAGAGTGGTGTCCATCTTTGAAGTCAATAAATCCTCCCTTGGAAGCGTCACTCTTCATGGAGACAATGCTGGGTACAGGAGACCCTGATCTGTAATGAATAATGATCAACCCTGAAACCATGACAACACAACCTAATATTTCTATGTCAAATTAAACATATTTCACAAGATTTTCGAATGATATATTGCCAGGACATGCAGAGAAGTGATGGATTTCAATTAAAAGGGCCCTCTTAGCAAAATTAATACTCACAAGGGTTCAGGGCAGATTGGAAAATGCATTGGAAAATGAATGCTGCCTTCTGATATGACATTTAAAAAGCAATCACATTTCTTTTACCATGTAGTAAATGATGCATTCTTGGTCTGGTTTGGGAAGGGCAGTTGTTTAGAGTTCCCATAAAGGGCAAAGGGCTGAGGCTCCCTTTGATGTTTATCTGTGTATGTGTCAACGAAGTGTTTCTTAAAATGTGAGTTACAGTAGATATTAAAGTTTGATTATGAGCTCTATAATAATTTTCCTCATCAACAAACACACCTCTTCTGTATAACAAATTATAAATTCTGCTTAAACTATAAACGACAATTGTACATTCTGTGTGTATGTATAATGTGATGCATTACTATGTTTTACTTGTACTTAATTCTAACTACATGAGGTTGTTATCAGATCAATGCAACATGAAAAAGAGACAAAGACAGAGACAACAGGTTCATTTTAGATTCTAATACAACTACAGAATATCATGTGTAGTGTGTGTGTGTGTGTGTGTGTGTGTGTGTGTGTGTGTGTGTGTGTGTGTGTGTGTGTGTGTGTGTGTGTCTGGGGGGTCATCTCTTTTCTCTTTTCATATATCAAAAGTCCATAAAAATTGAATTTTAATAAATTCCTGAAGAGAAAGTCGTGCTGCAAATATTTTGCTGTGTATTGTTGTATACACAAAGAGCCCTTGCGGTGATGTTGCATAAATGTGATAAATGGTGATGTTGTTATAAATTAAAATATACTTTGTTTTGTATTTTGTGTGTGTAAAATCATTGTTGTAAATGTGTTTTGTTTGTTTTTTGACGGTACACAGGTCAATGGGAAAAGAGACCTGAATTATTAATTCTACTGAAATAAGGTTCAATTTAAAGCTTTCTTCCCTCACACTACATTACATCAAGATCATGAAGTTACAACATTTTAACGCACTACATTTGATAAATAGAACATTATAACATTAATTTATAACATTATAACACAATGCACTACTCCTAATAGAACATTTTCACAAAGTTGAAAGAATAATTAAATATGAATCATTTAACACTGACCCTGTAGTTGGTTGATCAGGATCCATGTTTCTGCTTTGTAACTCACTGTGGACGACAGCATCTGATAAACAACAACAAAACAACATTTTAACTCACTGTGGACGACAGCGTCTGATAAACAACAAAACAACATTTTAACTCACTGTGGACGACAGCGTCTGATAATCAACAACAAAACAAGGTTTAGGCATAGGTTTTACTGGCGTTATGTGGGTTATGATTAGTAGCGACTAGCGACTGATGAGGACAATGAGGTAGTAAATTGGTTGACTGTTTTCACCGGTCGCAAAATAAAATAGTTGGCCACTAACAGTCAACTATTTTACCACCCATTGCAACATATGCCATGGTCGCATATTGATCTCGCTGTCTCTCTTTTCACCCTGTGACTCATTTCCACCGGTTGGGAACCAGTTCAGTTCAAAATCAGACCAGACCTCCACAAATGGAACATTAATTAATCCCCACATTATTTTAAAATAAATGAATGTATGATAACCCTTCCACACTAGTATCTTTTTCATATTTTACCTTTATTTGCACATTTTCCAATATAACAACTGACCAACTGACTTAATTATGGTCCTCAGCCAAGACCCCCCCCCCCCGCGCTGCACCACGAGCACATTGCGATGCAGTCTGTTTTAACACACATTAGGCTACTGCAGTCGTTTTGGTCAATATACTCGCCTCCTCTAACTTTGCTCTGGGTGCTGTTGTCACCGACTACAGCCTGGTCACTGCACCGATGTTCCAAACTGGACCGTTGATCCACCGTGGTGTCCAAGTCCTCCTGGCTGGAAAGCTGCTGCTGCTGTTCTGCCTGTAGACGGGGATTAGGCCCTGGATTCACTTCTACATCTCCCGCCATTAATAAGCAAAGAACAATCAGGGCTCTGCGATCGATTTTGCCACCCGGGGGTTTATTCTTCCGATCCGGGTTAGATGTTAGTAAGCTGTGGATCGCCGCTGAGCCAAAGGAGATGTGTTTCCGTTCAGAGCCGTTCAGAAGGAAAAAGTCGCTGTGGAATTCCTCCTTTGTGTCGCCGTATCGTTGGTATCGTTCCATCTGCTCCTGGTGTAAAATCCAGGGTGAGTTCAGGTATGAATCTGAAATCCATAGAACCAGGAGGGGGAAAAAAAGCAGAAAATGCCGTAATCCGAGCCATCTGGCTGGAGAGCTGGAGAACTGGAGCCTGTCTCCTTCAAGGGTCAAGCTTTTACCACCGTACTAGTGTCACATACTTGTGTCACATACTTGTGCAAAGGCCTGTGTAAAGATGTATGACGGTGTCAGCGATGTGTTCATGGCCGTGATGAGCAGAGGCGGATCTAGAAATAATGGGCCCCTGGGCCGCCGTCACCCAAAGGGCCCCCCCTACCGACTAGAGACAGAATAACAAAGCCAAGTAAAAGCAAACAGAGGGTTCAACCACTATAGTAGGCCCCACTAGCTCAAGGCCCCACTAGCTCAGAGGCCCCACTAGCTCAGAGGCCCCACTAGCTCAGAGGCCCCACTAGCTCAGAGGCCCCACTAGCTCAGAGGCCCCACTAGCTCAGGGGCCCCACTAGCTCAGAGGCCCACTAGCTCAGAGGCCCCACTAGCTCAGAGGCCCCACTAGCTCAGAGGCCCCTGGGCCCTTTGGATAATCCTCCCATGGTGATGAGTGGGAGTGGAGTTGCCTGGAAGGAAATCTAAGTTTAGATGGAAAAACCTGTAATATCACTTTTAGAGATAAAGAGGATAACACACACACACACACACACACACACACACACACACACACACACACACACACACACACACACACACACACACACACACACACACACACACACACACACACTCTGACCTTTTCACAGTGGTTATCTGGATGCCAAATCATTCTATCTGTGTCTCTCTCACAGTCGTCCTACAAGCCGTTCAGATCTTAACAGCAGATCTGTGTTTTTCCGTGTTGTGATGTCAGAGATCAGATCTGAGTCGCTCCCACATTCTGAACATCATTGTTGTCTCTGAGCTGATGTCACACGCACATATGCACGTGCACACACTCTTCGACATTTCCACACTAACTTATGCTACTGTGATCTGTGTGAATGAAGGATGCTTTAAAGGACCACTTCACTACTTTTCAATGCATCTTCATATAATAGGTCAGGGGTTTTCAACAGGTGGTCCGGGGACCACCAGTGGTCCTTGAGAGGGTTCCAGGTGGTCCCCAGCTAAGTTGTTTAACCAGATGTAACTCTTGAGAATGTAAAAATGAAACCAAATGGACCCTGGCGGGCCCATTTGGTTTCATTTTTACACTCTCAAGAGTTAAAATATCCATCATGCGAATTAGTCCAAGTCAACGCAACTAGAAGATTAATGGACATGGACAGAAGCAAAAGTTTTGTGGTCTGTGGGCCTAAAAATATCCTTAATTGGTGGTCCGTGGCTCAAAGGCTAAATAAATGGTGGGCCCTGGGATGAAAAAGGTTGAAAACCCCTGTAATAGGTCCTCAATAATGTACATGATAAAATACCACTATTTTTTCCTACTCAGTCTGTGTCTCACAGGAGGGCTGTGGGCAGTTCAGAAACTTTTTCCAATGACAGGTATCAAATATCGAGTTCTCAAACTCAAACATGACCAGGCCTGACACGACACAACATTTTAGGGCCTAAAATGTTTTAAGATCAGTAGTAGGGCCCTAAGGCTCCATGGAAAAAGTAATAAATATACAAGTATTTTATTATGATGATAATAATTGTTCTGTTCTTTCTGTCTGTGTATTTATTATGAAGATGGTTGCCATTTTCACTTTTACTCTCTGCCCAAACCAACTGGGCCTAATTAGTCAGGCCAGGTCAGGTTTTGGGCCTGATCAGTGACCAGGGCCTCAATGTTCAGGCCTGTTAAAAACTCTATCTAGGGCTACTCTAGATTCATCCCATTATAGAACAATCTGGAGTTGAAAAATCTGAGGGGCCGAGAGCTACATCACTTTTAGCTTCTTTTTTCAAAAGTGCATTCACATTTTGCATTCTCCTCTAATGAGATGCCTGGCACTGCATGGCCTCCGCAAGACACTTGAAGGCTGGGGTGTATCCACTCAGGTTCACTCTTATAGAGTCATTCAAATGATCATCAGTCAACCTAGTTCTGAATTTGGATTTGATCACATTCATATCAGAGAATGCAGATTCATAAAGATAAGTAGAGCCAAATAAAGCACTCACTTTCAATGTTGTGAATTCTGTTGTGTTTTTACCTGCACATCATTTTGGAGATTAATAATCTCCATTTCCATTCCAAATGCATTGACATTGAACATGTCAGCCATCTGCCCTGATATTACACTCACACCTACCTCCATTAAAGGGTTAGCAATGAATGCCACACAGGGCTCCAGTTCACCAACATCTTTGAACCTGTCCTCGAATTCCCAAGCTTGGACAGTAGGTCACAATATTCATCATTCATTTATATTTTAGTTACGCTCGAGTGGGCATACGTTTGTATGTTGAATGACAAAGGAAAGAGTTGCAGGTCATGCTTTTCATATCATTCATAGCCTAATTTTGCAACTCCTTTGCGAGCTACCCAAAAACAACCAACGAGCTACCGGTAGCTCACGAGCTACACGTTGGAGACCCATGCTATAGGATGACAGATGAACAGACATCAGAGAACCAACATGTTCACATGGACTCTGACCAGGTTTTATATGCACACACACACACACACACACACACACACACACACACACACACACACACACACACACACACACACACACACACACACACACACACACACACACACACACACACACATCAGATAACCAATCTTTTCAGAGTGTGTTATCTGGATGCCAATCATTCTGTCTCTCTCATTGTCACGACCTACAAGCCGTTCAGATCTTAACAGCAGATTTGTGTTTTTCCGTGTTGTGACGTCAGAGATCAGATATGATGATAATAATTGTTCTGTTCTTTCTGTCTGTCTGTGTATTTATTATGAAGATGGTGCTGGTTGCCATTTTTACTTTTACTCTCTGCCCAAACCGACTGGGCCTAAAATCTATGCTAATTATTCAGGCCAGGTCAGGTTTTGGGCCTGATCAGTGCCCAGCTGGCCTCAATGTTCAGGTCTATTAAAAACTATCTAGGGCTACTCTAGATTCATCCCATTATAGAACAATCTGGAGTTGAAAATTAGAGTAAGATAAGAATTAATCATCAGTCTGAACACTGTAGAGTAGACCAACAGATAAAACAACACATTGAAACTATACATACTATAGGATGACAGATGAACTCACATCAGAGAACCAACATGTTCACATGGACTCTGACCAGGTTTTATATGTACACACACACACACACACACACACACACACACACACACACACACACACACACACACACACACACACACACACACACACACACAATGTGCATCAGCAGCATTACAGCATATCATATCATTTAGGTCAGTGGTTTTCAACCTTTTTGACACCAGGGCCCACTATTTATTCAGCATTTGAGCCACGGAGGACCACCATTTGTTTACATTTTAGCCCCACAGACCCCAAAACTAAAGATTTATTTTGTTTTTGTCCACAGAAACAAAACAGTTAAACATGCTGATAAAAATGACCATTAATCTATTTTAACTCTTGAGAGTGTAAACATGAAACCAAATGGACCCGCAAGGGTCCATTTGGTTTCATGTTTACGCTCTCAAAGAGTTACATCTGGTTAACCAACTTTCCATCATTTATCCTGGGGACCACCTGGAACCCTCTCAGGGACCACTGACTGTTGAAAACCACTGATTTAGTTGAATTCACACATACACAAATATAAGTAAGGTCCATACTACATCCTCACACACATGTAATTTCTACTCACACATCCATGCAGTGACTGGACAGGTTTCTGGGTGTGTGTTGTGGTGCACTCTGGAGACCTGTGTGCTTCTGTTATTAATATTATGGTTATGTTTAAGCAACACTCACTGCTTCAATACATTTCTGTCCTGTCCTTTACTTGTTCATCTCATCACGTCTCCATCACTGTCTCTACACCACTAGAGTTAGAAAGTGTTTAAGTGCTAGTTATTAAAAAGCAGCTGTAGACTCTACATACATGACTCCACAGCATGATGTCAGCCCTCTGCACTGCAGCAGGTCATGTGATCAGTGCAGGTCATGTGATCATGTGCTGACTTGCATGTCATTGGCTGCAGCACATGCAGTGGTGAGAGAAGTCATCTGGAATCACACAGTACTCTGTACTCACTCATAGGTTGGACTTTATTAAGTAAAAGTGTCATTAACGCAAAGTCAAAGTAATAGTATAGGCCAGTGGTTTTCAACCTTTTTGATACCAGGGCCCACTATTTATTCAGCATTTGAGCCACGGACACCATTTGATGACATTTTAACCCCACAGACCCCAAAACTAAAGATTCTTCTTTTGCTTTTGTCCCACAATTCCAGGCTGGATTTCAGAAACAAAACAATCAAACAATACAGATCAAAATTACCATTAATTTTCTACATTCTCTACTTGTGTGCTAATTCAGATGAATATTTTATTTAACTCTTGAGAGTCTAAAATATCCATTTTGTTCCATTTTACACTCATACACCACCTGGTTAACCAACTTCCCACCATTAGCCCTGAACCACCTGGAACCCTCTCAAGGACCACTGGTTGAAAACCACTGATATAGGCCTATTAAAAATGTACTTTGGTGTCATTATTGGTAGCAGTATCCTGATACCGCTAATGATCCTCCCCCAAAAAGGGGGCCCCAGTTAATAACAGTGGCACACAGTCATTTTCACTGTTATTTAAAAGGGTTTATTCATTTTGTCAATTTTGTCAACAAACCCAAAACTCATTAGGCCTACTGCAAGTTTTTGCATTTAATGTGCTCAGTTATTTTGTCTGTTTATTATTTTCAAGCAATTCCTTGCTGTAAATCCTGCTGAAATGCAGTTGAATATCGCATGCCTATTGTTATATGTGTGTTCAGACACTATGCAGCATGTCAGGAAGAATAATCCTCCGGTGTAGGAGGTCCTTTTGGCTGGTGGTGGACCAGGGGAGCATCATTTATAGATCCATCTATGATATTAGCTGGTAGATCAGCTCTGCCATTCCAGATGGAAGATGTTTCCTTCATTATTACACTAGTTGTATAGTCTGTTACAAAACACATTTATAAATGTTTCAGAACCAAACTGACATGTTCAGCTTGAGACCCTTAATGGACTTTTGGAACTTTACTGACTGAACCTGAGAGCTCTCTGATCCATATGAAGTTAACTGGTCCTGTACTACTAGGATCTATCATTTAGATGATAAAATACTGCCACCATGTGGCTGCTTGGAGAACTGTGGAGTTTCTTCATTTGACCTGCAGAAAGTGCAGGGGAAACAAAAACAACAAAAACACTAAGACTTGTTTACATCAGCTATAAAGTAAAATGAAAACATGAGGGCAGAAGAACTTGGAAGACAGTTTTCTGCTCCTTCAATATTACAACTCTTCTACTAGATGTTTCTGGTTGTAATGTCCAGATGGACTGGATGGACACATGGACACAGAGGAGAACCATTTAACTGATCACTATGAACACTGTCCACTTTCACAGTGTTTAACTGATCACTATGAACACTGTCCACTTTCACAGGTTTAACTGATCACTATGAACACTGTCCACTTTCACAGGTTTAACTGGTCACTATGAACACTGTCCACTTTCACAGGTTGTTCAAGTCAACCAAATGGACCCTAACGGGTCCATTTGGTTCCATTTGCACACTCTCAGAAAAATAGGCCCTCAAAGAAAAAACATTAACATGGTGAAACACAACCTACTTCAGAAATGGAGTTTCTAAAAAAAATAAATAGAGGAGTTTTACAGAACTCCATTTCTAGTCCACACAACATCTCTAAGGTATATTAATGACATAGTAAACTGAGTAAACCTTTGAAAATGGGTGGTTCAGATTGAAAGCTCCACCTCTGATAACTGCTGGGCTTTTTTGACATGGCCAAGTGCTACTTTAACTGGCAACTGTCAGACAGCGCAACGCGTTTTGGGTGACTGAAATGTTTATATTATTTTGGTGTGGATCGCCCCAGTGTGTGTATGTAATAATGCTACAGCCAGGGAGCCACTAGGGCTGTGTTCTGGAGCCGCATGCGGCTCCTGAGCCGCAGGTTGCTGACCCCTGCACTAACTTAATAGTGTGGCGGTAAAGCTCTGACCAAATAAGGAGTTGATGGACATTAGAAGAGACTTTGGGGATGTTTTATTTACTGTAAGGTTTATTGTATGGTTGTAGGTTGTATACATTATGCCAAACCTTTTCATCTCCTCTCTGTAGAATGTCCTGAACCTACAACCCTGAAATCCATACATTATTTTGATCTTAGGGTTTGATTAAAACATGTTAAAAGTTTGCAGAATCATTTAAATCCCAACTCAATGCACAGACTGTTACTGTGAGTGGATGAAACCATACAATGTGTTTGTGTTCTGTTTTATATTCTATCTGTTGTGTGTTTCTGTATGAACCCTGAGTCTGAAATAGACCTGCGCAGTGACGTCACCGCCCCTGTTCCAGAAGTGGATTCCCCATTCATTTTTCTCATAGACTTTAAGAAAATAATTTATATAAAGACGATTACGCCGCGGACAAAGCCAACTCGAGTCGTGAGGAATCATGATGACACACACAATCTTTTTGGACAATCAAATAATTTCTAAGATGAAAAACGAAACAAAAACTGTTGTATCCTGCAGTTTTCTACTTCTTGCTAATTAGATATCGCATGATAGTTTTGTGTGTGTTGTCATGATCTGTCACGACCCGAGCTGGTTTTGTCTGCGGCGCAATGGTGTTTTTATTAAGCATTTTCGAAAAGTCTATGAGGAAAATGAATGAGGATTCCATTTCTGGAACAGGGGTGGTGACGTCACTGCGCAGGTCTATAAAGACATTCATTCGTTATTTAATTAATTAATATAAAGCATTTTTACTGGTTTACAATAAGGTCCATCCTGTTAATTTCATCATCACATTTAGAGACACAAATATTTACTGTTACACAATTACAACAATGCAGAACCTTTACATCACTAAAACACAATTACAGCAATGAAGACAAAGATTAATGGACAAATATACCTTTTATTAATTTTAATAATACAGTTATTTTCTGAATTTCGTGAGCACATTACTCGAAACAGAAGTGTCTTTTACAACAGTGGTTCTCAACGTGGGCCAGGGACCCCCAGGGGTCATTGAGGGGGTGGTAAAATGTCATTTAGTGCACAAAATGCACTGAGGTGAAGGATATACAAATAACTCCAGATTTTAGTCATCACAGCATGTTCTATGAAATACAGGCAATAAATATCAATCATTTATATCAATAAACCCTGAGGAGCCTGTGTGTGTGTGTGTGTGTGTGTGTGTGTGTGTGTGTGTGTGTGTGTGTGTGTGTGTGTGTGTGTGTGTGTGTGTGTGTGTGTGTGTGTGTGTGTATGTGTGTGTGTTTGTGTAGTGGTTCTGACACACACACACACACACCCCGACTT
>CM076970.1:20000-45000 GCA_039105355.1 Benthosema pterotum
ACCGTCCATCTAGAAGAGGTATCACTGACCACACCGTCCATCTAGAAGAGGTATCACTGACCACACCGTCCATCTAGAGGTATCACTGACCACACCGTCCATCTAGAAGAGGTATCACTGACCACACCGTCCATCTAGAAGAGGTATCACTGACCACACCGTCTATCTAGAGCACTGATGTCAAACATACGGCCCGCGGGCCGGATGCGGCCCGCGCAATGATTTAATCAGGCCCCAGGCTTGTAGAGCAAAAATGTCTGAGTCTATCAAAAAAAAGTAAGTCTCTAGCACGTTCCTATCAAAAGTTATGGTCGTTTAAAGAAATGCTTCTGAGTTCTCTTCTCTGAGCACTAGTCCGGTAGCTTCACAGCTGAGAGTACTTAATTGATTGGAATGTTGACTCGCAGAGAGTGGAGGGGGGAGGGAAGGAGGGGGGGGGTGTACTGGCGCTGCAAAGTGAGAACTATACTTCAGCAGTAACCTGACTCCGCCAGATGGGGCAGCAGAGAGAGGAGTATTCCCTCCTCCTCTCTCTGCTGCCCCATCTGGCGGAGTCAGGTTACTTCACTAAAGGGTCTATAACTGAGGGATCATTCAGATCACAGCTTGGCTATTTAAATATAAATACGGGTAATAATAATAATCCAATTCAGAGTTTAAAAAATATACTGTATTTTAGAAGCATTAGTTATTGTTATTCATCATTATTTTTTAATGTTCAATGATCCATCACTTCAATAAAAAGCAGGTCTGCATAATTCCATGGGTTGTGTAGCCATTTCCAAATTTCAGCTAAGACACTATTTGAAATTTAATTTTTTGTATTTTTGAATGGTTAATTGGCGCACTGTAAATAAAAATAGCATCTCTCATAGCAAATGTCTTAATCTAGGCTACAAGTATAAAACCAATAATGAAAGTCATTAATAACTATTAATAGCTACTCTTAATAATAAACTTGATTGTGTGATATACTGTAGCGGAGCAATTACGGCTGTGTACATAAACATGCGTGTGCATGCTTGCAGTCTGTGACTGGTCTGTGACTGGCACCGCGGCGCGACTGGCACCGCGGTGCGACTGGCACCGCGGTGCTCCGGCCCCCATGAAGTCCCATTAAGTCCAATGCGGCCCCCACCCCAAAATGAGTTTGACACCCCTGATCTAGAGGTATCACTGACCACACCGTCCATCTAGAAGAGGTATCACTGACCACACCGTCCAACTCCTAAGGCTAACCTAACCCTGATGTCTCAAGCCTTTCACACTTACACCAGGACAGATATCCAGGATCCTAGAGTTGCTCACAGGTCCCTAGACCAGTAAATGTTTTTATTCATTCCATTCTAATGACTAATGTTGGGGTCTCAGATCTGAGGTTTCCTCAGACCTCCATCCTCCATGTCTAATTCTCATTCATTCCATTCATGTATTTAATTCTATCTGCCTTCCAATGTCGCTTCTTTTCTGAGGAAAATGGCAATAAACAGTTTTTATTTGAATTCGTGGTTACTAGTAAAACAACTGACGTGTGAGTCTTTGATTAAATTATTAAAACAGAAAATAAACTTACACTTCTTCACTCCTGGTGTCAGCCTGTTCTCTCCACCGTGGTCCACACTGGAGTTGGAGGAGAGACAAAGTCACACCTGAATATTATCTATGATAATATAATTGATGATGATTTTACACCATTAAATACATGCAACACAGAACAGCATCATAGTATGAATGAAACATTGTGTCCTTCTCTAAAGATATCAGGCAGGCAGGCGGGCGGGCGGGCAGGCAGGCAGGCAGGCAGGCAGACAGACAGACAGACAGACAGACAGACAGACAGACGCGCACACACACACACACACACACACACACACACACACACACACACACACACACACACACACACACACACACACACACACACACACACACACACACACACACACACCTCAGAGTGTCCAGTGTGTAGTGTGGATCCTTCACAACAGCAGAGAGCATCTCTTCTCCTGATTCTCCTGGATGATTGAAGCTCAAGTTCAACTCTCTCAAATGGGAAGGGTTGAAGCGCAGAGCTGAGGTCAGAGAAGAACAGCCTTTCTCTGTGACCAGACATCCTGACAAACTACACACACACACACACACGCACACGCACACGCACACGCGCACACACACACACACACACACACACAGAGTTTTTACAATGTTATATCCATGACATTTCACACTATTGCATCTATTGTTTTTAAATCCAATGATTTCAGAACCCTTTGTATTATTTAACACTTAGGAAGCATTCGCTTTTTCCAAATATAATTGTCCATTGTCTGTTGTAAGCTAGAGTGGCTTTGTGCATGTGTGTGTGTGTGTGTGTGTGTGTGTGTGTGTGTGTGTGTGTGTGTGTGTGTGTGTGTGTGTGTCTGCGCGCGCGTGCGTGTGTGTGTCTGACACACATACACACTACATACACACTCACTGTGTGTGTGTGTGTGTGTGTATGTGGGCGCGCACGTGTGTGCGTGCGCACATGGGTGTGTGTGTGTGTGTGTGTGTGAGTGTGTGAGTGGGTGAGTGAAAGCAGCTTTTCACCATGCTGCGTCAAAAAGTTTACTTTTGCTACAAACAGTCATAAACGTGATCTGACATCAGTATGAAAATCCATAGGTAGATACAGCTCATCTTTAATAGAACACTGTTAAGGGCGTTACAGACAGGGAGACTGAAAACACTGTTTTTGCACAAATTATTGGAGAAAAGAGGGTCCGAATGTAAACAAGAGTAATGGCTGTCTATTGGTGTTAATACCAGAGCAATGGGGCTCTACAGAGGTAGATACAGATCATCTTTAATAACACTATAAACCACTATTAACCTGTTCCAGCAAAGGCTCAGCGCTCTAGGGTTGAAAATTTAACATGTTTAGACACAGTTTATTGGATGCTGACTTGTCCGTGTATAAGTGTTAAAGCTATACTCACTTCAGAGTCTCCAACATGCAGTGTGGACTCCCCAGTCCCACAGCCAGAAGGTTGACTCCAGAGTCCTGAAGGTCATTATTGCTCAAGTCAACTTCTCTCAGACTAGAGCTGCAGCTGAGAGCTAATGATAACTCCTGACAGCATCTCTCTGACAGGTTACAGTCACTCAGCCTGAAGAAACAGTGGTAATGACGTAATTCATTTTGTGTTAAAACATATATTTTAATATATTAAATATGACATATCATTGAACCTACAGAGCTTTCTTGGAGGCTTTGATCACAGGCAGCAGCCTCAGAAGAGCCTCCTCTGAAGCAGAGTATTTCTTCAGGTCAAACACATCAAGCCCCTTTCCTGAAGACAGCAACATGAAGACCAGAGCTGACCACTGAGCAGGAGAGAGCTTGGCTCTGGAGAGACGTCCTGACGTCAGGTACTGTTGGATGTCCTCCTCTAGAGAATGATCATTCAGCTCATTCAGACAATGGAACAAATTGATGCTTCTCTCTGGAGATGGATTCTCTTTGATCTTTTTCTTGATGTATTTGATGGTTTCTTGATTGGTCTGGAAGGTGTTTTCTGGCTGTATCAGCAGCCTTTGTAGGAGTTTTTGATTGGTGTCCAAAGAGAGGCCTAGCAAGAAACGCAGGAACAAGTCAAGGTGTCCATTTGGGCTCTGTAAGGCCTTGTCCACAGCACGTTGGTAGAGCTGATGCATGCTAGCTTTCCGCGTAAAGACCTTGGACCATTTGGAGGTTGTCTGTGGTTCTTCTGACAGTAGGTTGACACCGTCTTTGATGAAGGACACAAAGACATGAAGAGCAGCCAGAAACTCCTGGACACTCAGATGGACAAAGCAGAAAACAGTGTCCGTGTGCAGCCCTCTCTCTCTTTTAAAGATCTGTGTAAACATTCCAGAGTACACAGAGGCGTCTTGGACATCAATGCCACACTCTCTCAGGTCTGCTTCATAGAAGATCAGGTTACCTTTCTCTAGCTGTTCAAACGCCAGTTTTCCCAAAGCCAAAATTATCTTTGTGTTCTCTGGAGTACTGTCAGAATGTGTCTGAGCTCTGTTGTGATATTTCTCACTCTTCTGTCTGAACAGAACCAGCAGGAAGTGAATGTACATCTCGGTCAGGTACTTTGGCAGCGATACTTTCACATCTGTCTTCAACAGAACCTCCAGAACTGTAGCGGTGATCCAACAGAAGACTGGGATGTGACACATGATGTGGAGGCTTTTGGATTTCTTCACATGGGAGATGATCGCGCGTGCCTTCTCTTCATCCACAAATCGTTTGACAAAGTAATCATCCTTCTGTGGATCAGTGAATCCTCTCACCTCTGTCACCCTGTCAACATGCGTGGTTGGGACCTGATTGGCTGCTGCAGGTCGTGTGGTTATCCAGATGCGAGCAGAGGGAAGCAGGTTGCCTCTGATGAGGTTTGTCAGCAACACGTCCACTGAGGTTGGTTTGGTGACATCAGTTACAATCTCAGCTTTCTGGAAGTCCAGAGGAATCCTCAGTTCATCCAATCCATCGAGGATGAACATGACTTGGAACTCCTTCAAGCTACAGATGAGTGGTTTCATGATCCCACCAAAGAAATGCTGAAGGAGTTCCACCAAGCTGTACTTCTCCTTCATCAGGTTCAGCTCTCGGAAAGTGAGTGGAAACAAGAAGTGGATGTTCTTGTTAGCTTTGCCTTCTGCCCAGTCCAGAGCATACTTCTGAGATAACACCGTTTTACCAATGCCGGCCACTCCCTTTGTCATCACTGTTTTGATTGGTCCATCTTGTCCAGGTAAGGGTTCGTACATGTCTTCACAGCTGACTGGTGTCTCACTGGCTGGTTTCCTGGAAGCTGCTTCAATGAGTCTGACTTCATGTTCTTCATTGACGTCTCCACTGCCTCCCTCTGTGATGTAGAGCTCTGTAAAGATCTGCTTCAGAAGGGTTCGGGTTCCCTCTTTAGAGATCCACTCAGACACATTCTGACACTTCTTCTTCAGATCAGACTTGAGTTGTCGTTGACTGACAGGAGCAAGAGTTTCTACATGACCAAAGAACAGAAGACACAAGTGTACTGTATATGTTAATGGTAATGTGGCGTACAAGATTATAATTAAAAATAATGGCCATTAGATCTTTATTAACACAAAGTATTTCTGATACTTTGATGATAAATCATCATGTTCAAGGTATAAATAATGATTTATGTCAGTCTTTCTTATCAGTCTTTCTTACTCATCATCAAGGTGTCAGCCAGATCGTCCATCTTCAGACTCCTCAAGAGGGTCAGTGTGATCTTCAGAGCTCCCTCTGTGATGCTTCTCTCCTCCTCCCCCTCCTTCCCCTGACCCTCTAAGCACTCTGGGTAATCTGTTGTCAGAAGCCTGTGGAACTTCTTCATCTCTTTCTTCACGAGTGTTACGAGTTTTCGTTCAAGCAGCTGAAAGACAATAATATAATACAGGCAATACTATTCTGGAGTTGGAACTGGAAACAGCATAATGGCATCTTTCTCTCCCGATGTGGTTGTTCTAAACCAGAGGACCGGCACCAGTCCGTAGGACATGTGCCACTGGTCGGCGAGAAGGGAATACCATAATTTCCCATCATATAAAAATCCACTTGAAAACATGATGCCAGCTATTGTTGCCTAACAACAATAGCTGGCACCTATTTGATAATGATTCTGATTGCACCAGTGTGATACAAAACTACACGGTGATGATTCAGGATTATTATTTCACGTCAAAGCTTTCAGTCATGAAGATAACCAATGATTGTTTTCTTGAGCAAAACTGAAAAAACTGGAATGATCGTTTTTGAGCAAAAGTGGAATGGATTCAGCATCATGAAAACACTGTGAAAACACTGTGACATATTACATGCTACATAAAGCATAATCACTTTTTTCCCTTCTATAAGTTGCTAATTATGGTGATATATTATGAGCAATTATGAGAATTGCTCAACATATTCAAGTTAGCATACAGCAGTGTCTACATGCGGGGTGGGGACTCCTACTCAACATTTAACATTTCTCAGAGTGTTTATAACGGGAATCTATGGCCTGGCAAGTAGACAACAACCTGTGGAGATCAATGAAATAACGCTAGGATGTCTCCATGTGTGTAATATTCTCTGTTAGTAGCGACCAGTGAAGAATGGCCGTGACTGATAGGCCATAGGCCGCGCCTGATAGTAAAGTGGCCGGGATTGCCAAAGGCTGCCGAATGTGGCTGTTGGTCGCAGTCAGAAAATGAATTCGCTATCTCTCCTTTTTTGACAAAATGTCAAATGTGTGTTTGACATTTTCATCTAGTGTGCTGTCCAGAGATAGCATATGTCTGGGAAGTGATTTTAACAGACCTACTGTCTCTAGTGTGACCATCTCATTATGTATTTATTACAGCTGTTGTTGTTCAATGACCTACTTTAAATATGGAGTGCAGCTCTGTTTGATGTTCCTGAGCTGACTGACCACTGGAACCCAGCTGAGATATCTGCTGCTGGTCACTGTGGAGGACACACACACACACACACACACACACACACACACACACACACACACACACACACACACACACACACACACACACACACACACACACAGTACATAGTTACATTATGACCTCTGATCAGAAGCAGAGCATGTGAGTGGAGCACGAGCGTTGCATGGAGTGGAGTGGGTGGATGTTGTAGTGAAGCAGGATTGTTAGGATGTTTCTCCATAGCACACAGAACACTAGAGAGTGAAGGATTGTTAGGATGTTTCTCCATAGCACACAGAACACTAGAGAGTGAAGGATTGTTAGGATGTTTCTCCATAGCACACAGAACACTAGAGAGTGAAGGATTGTTAGGATGTTTCTCCATAGCACACAAAACACTAGAGAGTGAAGGATTGTTAGGATGTTTCTCCATAGCACACAGAACACTAGAGAGTGAAGGATTGTTAGGATGTTTCTCCATAGCACACAGAACACTAGAGAGTGAAGGATTGTTAGGATGTTTCTCCATAGCACACAGAACACTAGAGAGTGAAGGATTGTTAGGATGTTTCTCCATAGCACACAGAACACTAGAGAGTGAAGGATTGTTAGGATGTTTCTCCATAGCACACAGAACACTAGAGAGTGAAGGATTGTTAGGATGTTTCTCCATAGCACACAGAACACTAGAGAGTGAAGGATTGTTAGGATGTTTCTCCATAGCACACAGAACACTAGAGTGAAGGATTGTTAGGATGTTTCTCCATAGCACACAGAACACTAGAGAGTGAAGGATTGTTAGGATGTTTCTCCATAGCACACAGAACACTAGAGAGTGAAGGATTGTTAGGATGTTTCTCCATAGCACACAGAACACTAGAGAGTGAAGGATTGTTAGGATGTTTCTCCATAGCACACAGAACACTAGAGAGTGAAGGACTGTTAGGATAATACTGGCAAGTCGTAATAAACGAATGCAATACAACTACGGGTATATCATGTGTTGTTTTCTCACACTGACCTCTGATCAGTAGAGTGGTGTCCATCTTTGAAGTTAATGTATCCTTGCTTAGAGTGGTCACTCTTCATGGAGACACAGCTGGGTACAGGAGACCCTGATCTGTGATGATCAACCCTGAAACCATGACAACACAACATAAACATTACGTCTATAATCGCCATGACAATCAACATACACATTACATTTATACATCACCACGACAACCACCGTGCTAGACAGTACTAGAAAAGCTTTTCTTTTACTGTCACCTAATAAAAGACTCAACATGTCTGTGCTACTCCAGTGTTCTCTCCTCCATCTGCTAGATATTAAAGGGATATTTCATTTTCAAAAAGTGAGCCGAGTTTAGACCGTTATGAGACAGGATAGTGTAATAATCCCCCAGAGTGCACATAAAACTATGCGATTGTGGCAGGATGGGCGTGACGTTCCCACGCTGTCACTGCCCACCTTTCACTGCCCACCTCCACCTACCTCATTAGTCTGTTCATTTGAACCACGCTCGTATGAGTGTGAGCCGTTTGCCTCTCTGCTCTGGCTGTGCTTGTGCGTGCACACGCTTCCTGGCTGACAGAAGCATTCTGTCTCTCTGTCTCTCCAAACAATTGGAGATACGCGTCCTTTTGCACTTCTGTGCAGGTATGTTATCCACCTCGCTGTTTAAACGTTTTACCTGCACTGGTTATAATTGTGGCCTCATACGTGACTGTGAACTCTCGTATTGCCTTTTTAGCCTCGGGGCTACATCCAACTCCTACAACGATACACTCCTTTTTGGAGTAGTACTGGATGTGTGTACAACGACACACACCAACAGGTATGTTGGTGGTCCTTCCTCTCTGCAGCATATTTGTACTCGTTTGGTGTCCCGCGATGCCAAGTGAATATAAACCTGGGCTTTTGTTGTTACAGTGTTTTGCTTCTACCGTACCGGCTGCCGCCGTAGTGAACACATTGTGTGTTGTGTTGCCTACTTGAGCGCGGTAAGTTCGGTTTTGCCTCTCTCTCTTTGTTCTTACTTTAGCAAACCATGAGTAGAGTAGAGTCTGATGCGACCCTTGTGTTCACAGGAAGACCACACCTGCCGTTTTGCTTTGTTTGTTTGTCTGGATATAACAAATTCTCATCGTCTCCCTCCGCACCCTCACGCTGCAAACCCGGCAGTGTTGCCAACCCGGTAGTGTTGCCAACCCGCGAACCCGGCAGTGTTGCCAACCCGGCAGTGTTGCCAACCCACCGGTATTACAGCAACTGTGGTGTACAGAGACTGTTAACTATCCGTGAGGAAGCGTGAGTACTGTTGGGATAAACCTGGTCATATAGTGCACTTTAGTACTATCAGAGTTTGCTCTGGGGAGGGGGAGAGAGTGATGTGGGTTTAGGGGATAGCTGGTCAGTAGGTGTGACCCCCCTTGTTTGCTTTGTTTTATTATTTTGTGTGTTCTTATGATTTGCTGTGTTTTCTATTATTTGCCGTGTTTTCTACTATTTGCTGTGTATTTTGTTACGGGGTTGCCATACTGTGGGCTTGTCGGCCTGCCCGCCTCCTTCCTCACTCTGTGAGACATAACCGGGATTAGTGCAATAAGTGGCCTACACTGACTAGTGTTCTTATCCTGTTTTGTATTCTAACCTATTTTACCAGTGTTGAAAGTAGATTTATATGATGTTGCTGTTTTAGATTATTGTAACTATGTATTTTTAAAACTACCAGTTAACTGAACATTAAATTAAATAAACTAGATCTGTATTTCCATACTTACGTCTCTGCCTGCCTAATTATAGTAAACGAACTTGTGTTGAGGATTCACTCATGTGTTCTGGGTGTTCAGTGTATCACAGTAATTATTTCCTGGGGCGCAATTCCCTAGGTGGCGTAGTCGGACCAAATTACACCACCCTGCCACACTAACATCATAACAGTTTATCTAGGTTTGTAGATACAGGGGATATACTATTATAGGTGATAGTACGAGAGGCAGCATAATCAATGTGCATCTGCAGATTGATTTCGTCACATAACCGCCACATATGCTGCAATGGTTATAAAGCGGTTTAGGTGTGCATGAATGCTCCGTAACGTAGTGATGGTTTCAAGCCGTCGTGACAGCAAAACAGTCGCAATGGTTATGCAAAAAAAAAAAAATCCCTACTAAACCTCACCCTAACCCCTAGCCTAAACATAACCTCAGTAAAACCTAAGTCTAAACCTAACCTTAACCCGACCATTCTAACTGTCGTGACTGTTATGCAAAATGGTGGCGATGGGCGTGTGACCAAGTGCTAAACTATGCCATAATAAAGTGTGTGACTGAGAAATACATTCTCCTGTAAGCAATGAATGTAAGCAATGAATGGATGTGAATAAATTGGGAAGCCCTTGGAGGCCAAGTTATTTCATTGTAAAACAAAATGCAATAGAATTCAGATGTATTTAACACAATTCATTTCATTTCATTACATTACATGAAAGCAAAAAAACAACAACAATCCCCCCCAAAAAACAAAACAAAAACGATTTCATCCCCGACCACCCATAAACTGCGCCCATGTTGTTAGGATATTTCACCATAGCACACAGAACACTAGAGAGTGAAGGATTGTTAGGATGTTTCTCCATAGCACACAGAACACTAGAGAGTGAATGATTGTTAGGATGTTTTTCCATAGCACACAGAACACTAGAGAGTGAATGATTGTTAGGATGTTTCTCCATAGCACACAGAACACTAGAGAGTGAAGGATTGTTAGGATGTTTCTCCATAGCACACAGAACACTAGAGAGTGAAGGATTGTTAGGATGTTTCTCCATAGCACACAGAACACTAGAGAGTGAAGGATTGTTAGGATGTTTCTCCATAGCACACAGAACACTAGGATGTTTCTCCATAGCACACAGAACACTAGAGAGTGAATGACTGTCAGGATAATACCGGCAACTAAGTCATAATAAACTAATGCACTACAACTATCAGTATATCATTTGTTTTCTCAAACTGACCTCTGATCAGTAGAGTGGTGTCCATCTTTGAAGTCAATTTGTCCATCCTTGGACCAGTCACTCTTCATGGAGACACAGCTGGGTACAGGAGACCCTGATCTGTGATGATCAACCCTGAAACCATGACGACACAACATAAACATTACATGTATACAACACCATGACTAGATGCAGTGTTTATGTACTTTCATAGGTGATAGTACAAGAGGCAGTCACATATGTGTGACTGCACATTGATTTTGTCGCGCAACCAAGGCGTACATAAACGGTTCGTAATGTAGCGACCACAAAACTGTAACAACTATTTCATAACCGTCGTGACGCAAAACAGTCGCAACAGTTATGCAAAATGTTTTTCCCTACTAAACCTAACTCCTAGCCAAAACATAACCTCAGTATAACCTATGCCTATACCTAACCCTAAACATAACCTTGATAAACCAATGCCTAAACCTAACCTTAACCCCGACCATTATAACCATCACTTTCGTTATGCTAAATGGTTGCAACAGGTTTGCAGCCAAGTGCTACACTATGCCATACTACAGTGTGTGACCGAGAAATACATTCTGCTGTAAGCAATGCATGAATGTGAATAAATCGGAAGGCCCTTGGAGGCTCAAATTTATTTTATTGTTAAACCAAACATAATATAATTCAGATGTATTTCTCACAATTCGTTTAATTTCATTACAAAAAAATAACAATCCCCTAAAAAAAGAAAAAGAAAAACGTTTTCATCCCCTTGAAGGATTGTTCTCCATAGCACACAGAACACTAGAGAGTGAAGGATTGTTAAAGATTGTTAGGATAATACTGGCAAGTCATAATAAACTAATGCACTACAACTACAACTATCAGTATATCATTTGTTTTCTCACACTGACCTCTGATCAGTAGAGTGGTGTCCATCTTTGAAGTCAATTTGTCCATCCTTGGACCAGTCACTCTTCATGGAGACACAGCTGGGTACAGGAGACCCTGATCTGTGATGATCAACCCTGAAACCATGACAACCATCATAAACATTACATTTATACATCACCATGACAACCATCATAAACATTACATTTATACATCACCATGACAACCATCATAAACATTACATTCATACATCACCATGACAACCATCATAAACATTACATTTATACATCACCATGACAACCATCATAAACATTACATTTATACATCACCATGACAACCATCATAAACATTACATTTATACATCACCATGACAACCATCATAAACATTACATTTATACATCACTATGACAAACATTACATTTATACATGAAGTACTCATACTAGAAAATACACATCTAAATCATATTTTAAACCACTTCCTATCATTGTGAAGCAGAATTGTTGGATTGTTCACCCACTAATAGTGAACATGAGCTGAGTTTAGACCGTTATGAGACAGGATAGTGTAATCCCCAAAATGCACATAAAATTATGGTATCATCATATCAGTTTATCTGTCTTGGTTTGTAGATTCAGTGTTTATGTACTTTGATAGGTGATAGTACGGCTAGAATGTTATTTATAGTCAAGTGTTAAAGTCCTTGTTCATTCCATGTCACGTTTCTATGTGTCATATTGTCACATTTATTTCCTGTTCTGTGTACTAAACCTATGGTTCAGGGTGGTCAATACAGAGGGTCACTATAGTTCACCCTCAGTGTAATCTTTATTGTTCACAAGGTAAATTAGTGTTGGGTGTTCAGCCCTGCTACAGCCACACATAAACATTAATGAATAACAGACACAACATTACACAATGTACAACACAGTGTGTTCATTTAACCTTTCACACTCACTACTGTTCACATTGGCACAACACAAGTTACTCAGTCACAGGTGTGTGCCACTCAGTCACAGGTGTGTGCCACTCAGTCACAGGTGTGTGCCACTCAGTCACAGGTGTGTGCCAATCAGTCACAGGTGTGCCACTCAGTCATAGGTGTGTGCCACTCAGTCACAGGTGTGTGCCAGATACATAAGCATGAGCCATGCCACTTTCTTGACTTGGTTTGAGCCATTTATCTTCATATCTAATTAAGTTTTTGACGGGTTATCAGTGTTACTCATTCCAGGAAGGTAACACTTTACTTGAAGGCCACCTTTATAATGCATTATGAGCTTATTTATAAAGCATTATAATACATTTATAATGCATAATAAGACTTGATATAAATGTCCTAATAACCATATATAACTCCTCATAACTACATTTGTAACATTTTATTACTGTTAGTCATAATGCATTATTATGGTCAAAGGAACAGCACATTATAAATCCAGCGAAGCGTTAGTTCATTGAGGCACGGAGGGCAGAAGGTTTATTTAATTCCCCTTATTTTCAATCAGTAATTCATTCTGTTCCTTTAAATCTGCAGTCTCTCCATGTCAACTCCCCTCACTCTCTTTGGCTGTCACCATGTCAACTCCCCTCACCGTCATTGGCTGTCAGCTAGTCAGTCACACCCACATTCAATCATCTCTCCCTCTCCTCTCTGTCTCTTCCTGCTAAGCTGACTCTGTCCTGTTGATCAGATATGTGTTCAAATTTCCTCCACCTCCCCGGCCTCCTCCCTGTGGCACCAGTTCCGAGTACATGAGTCTCTGATTAATCATGATTTAAGGTTGTAACTATTGTGGTATCTAGTTCTGTTATGGTATCCGTGTTTACTGTGGACTATGTTTGTTTTTTGTTTTCTGTATCCATGTAGTTCATGCATTTTGGATAATGTTGTAATGTCTCATGTCAGTCTGCACTGGATATGATGCTCATGTGTTAATGTCTTGTATTTTACTGTACCTTGGCTCTGCTCAGTGGGGGTTGTTGATATCAGAGCCGTACCTCAGGTGTGCAGGTAATCGGAGATATCAAATGTGATATCAGACCTATGACTCAGTTCATAGATCGTCTGATATCACATGAGCAAGAGCCATGCCGCCATACAAACATGCAAAAGCTTTGCAATAAATGGTCTATGGTCAATCTTATTCTGAGCCGAAGTGTGTCAATGAACTACTATCAATTAGTCAGTTATAAAGGCACATATAGAAATCATGTACTGCGTTACAATGCATTATAACCATGTGTTTATTAAATGAAATAATGCTTTATAAACAACAATAACATGCTATAAGATGGCTTTGGGACCTTTAAGTAAAGTGAGCAGATATTCATGTTCATGTCTGTAGTTTATATTGGGACTATTAATGATGCATGAATATCTGCCCACTTTACCCAAAGCCATCCTATAGCATGTTATTGATGTTTATAAGACATTATTTCATTTAATAAACACATGGTTACAATGCATTGTGATGCATTACATCATTTCTATATGTGCCTTTATAACTGACTAATTGATAGTAGTTATAATGTGCTGTTCCTTTGACCATCACAATGCATTATGACTAACAGTTATAATATGTTATAAATGTAGTTATGAGGAATTATATATGGTTATGGACATTTATAACACGTTTTATAATGCATTATAAATGTATTATAATGCATTAAAAATGAGCTTATTATGTGACCTTCAAGTAAAGTGTTACCCAACATTATAGCATTACATCATGCATTACTCCTGATAGAACATTTTCACACAGGTGAAAGAGTAAATAAATATGAATCATTTAACACTGACCCTGTAGTTGGTTGACCAGGATCCATGTTTCTGCTTTGTAACTCACTGTGGACGACAGCGTCTGATAAACAACAACAAAACAACATTTTAACTCACTGTGGACGACAGCGTCTGATAAACAACAACAAAACAACATTTTAACTCACTGTGGACGACAGCGTCTGATAAACAACAACAAAACAACATTTTAACTCACTGTGGACGACAGCATCTGATAAACAACAACAAAACAACATTTTAACTCACTGTGGACGACAGTGTCTGATAAACAACAACAAAACAACATTTTAACTCACTGTGGACGACAGCGTCTGATAAACAACAACAAAACAACATTTTAACTCACTGTGGATAACAGTGTCTGATAAACAACAACAAATAACAACATATAAAAAAGTGTGGAATTGCATAATCAACTATTTCAATCTGACAGCAGTACAGCAGGTTTAGCCTAGGATGACCCAGCGACCACTCAGCAAATACCAAAATTCTAATAATGTTGATCCTGTATTGGATTTTTAGTCTGTGTTTTTCTAACAATCTAGCAGTCTAAAAATCGAGGACACAGACAACATTTTCGTATATCTATATAAGTCCAAGCCCCATTGCATACAAATATTGTCATGAAATAGCAATTAAATTAATGATGATGGAATGATGGAATTAAGTTACAAAATGAGGCTGCAAATAAAATGAAATATCAGGCTAGGTAATGGGCAATGCTACTGAAATTATGCAATATGACAGTCTCATGGACTGGATCAAATAACACACCACTCAAATAACTCACCTACCTACCTACAGTTTTGGAAACAAACATAACCTTTTTGATCCTGTTTTGACAGCAAACACCACAAGTACATGATAGATGAGACAGAGAGATAATGTGACACTGTGCTGGTATGTCTGTATGTGAACCATGGAGGTTGCTATGGTGATACAACACATGCATGCAGCTGTTTATTGTTACTGACAACATTGTGCTAATTTAACTTGATCTGATCTTGTCGGTCCTCCATGTTAAACATGTTTTGGAAAATGACTTTTTATTAACTAAATCAGCAGCCAACATTAATACATAGGCAACCATTTTAGTAAATATTAGTATTAATGTGCTGAGAGTGAATGATGAACATTCATCAATGTGTTTCACATTTCATTTCAACAGTCAATCACTTCATCACAGTCTATAGAACACAATGCTGAGGAAAATAACAATAATCATACAAAAAGTTTAAAACACATTAATAATCATAATAATTAATAACTGGACCAGACAGTTATCTCAACCATCTGGTCGCTTTAGGCTGTTGAGCCAGGCTGACGGCATGCTGCGGGTTCAACTCCCAATCAACCGCGGATTCAACTCCCGGCTTTTAGCATGCTACATATACATTGTAAATAGTTATTTCAGCACCTGTTCATATTGACATAGTAAGCAATATATAATAATGGTAATACATGTACATAGTTATTTAATACATAAAATTATAGATACATTATTTCAGTACCTGTTCATGTTGTCGATGTCGACGGTTTGATTCCCTGATACTGAACTGATGATGTGGAAGATAAGACCTGAGAGAGAGGGAGAGGGTGGAGAGAGAGAGGGAGGGGGTGGAGAGAGAGAGAGAGAGAGAGAGAGAGAGAGAGAGAGAGAGAGAGAGAGAGACATAGAGCTACAGTGTAATGATGGTGTGACTGATACAGTGTGTTGAGTACAAGGTACAACTTCACTGAGCTCTTTATGCTGATAACTCATTAACTGAGAAACTATGATACACTTTATTGTACAAAATATAACAATCCACTTGCCAGAATGTGAACCCTGGCATTTTGAGTTCCCTAAAGTTATACCAGTGCTCAATTTATACATGAACAATGGCCAGGTTTCATATGTCTGTGATGAGGCTACACTGCACCTAGCCGCATTGCAACTTTAAATTCTTTTATAATTGGAATTGAATTTAAAGTCGCATCAAGTCCAATTGACTCGCCCATTTCCCAAATTTCATCTGTGATCTGCTTGTATTAACAACGTCAAACTCACCAACTTTGCAGCTGTAGACATAGCGTGAATTATCCTCTGTCGATCTGCAAGGGTTTTGTGCCATAAAAATCCACCGTAGACAAATATGAGCTACTTTCTGTCCTGGGTATTCCTCCACAAACAACACACAGGCGCCATCTTGATTTTTGCAACAGGCCGTAAAACAAGACGTGTGGGTGAGAGCAGGTTTAATACACAGAGGCGCTGTATCGCCACCTGCTGTTTGCATGAGGAACGTGCTCACAAAGAAACACATGCATGCAGCTGTTTATTGTTACTGACAACATTGTTCTGTTTTGACTTGATCTGATCTTGTCGGTCCTCCATGTTAAACATGTTTTGGAAAATGACTTTTTATTAACTAAATCAGCAGCCAACATTAATACATCTATAGGCAACCATTTTAGTAAATATTAGTATTAATGTGCTGAGAGTGAATGATGAACATTCATCAATGTGTTTCACATTTCATTTCAACAGTCAATCACTTCATCACAGTCTATAGAACACAATGCTGAGGAAAATAACAATAATCATACAAAAAGTTTAAAACACATTAATAATCATAATAATTAATAACTGGACCAGACAGTTATCTCAACCATCTGGTCGCTTTAGGCTGTTGAGCCAGGCTGACGGCATGCTGCGGGTTCAACTCCCAATCAACCGCGGATTCAACTCCCGGCTTTTAGCATGCTACATATACATTGTAAATAGTTATTTCAGCACCTGTTCATATTGACATAGTAAGCAATATATAATAATGGTAATACATGTACATAGTTATTTAATACATAAAATTATAGATACATTATTTCAGTACCTGTTCATGTTGTCGATGTCGACGGTTTGATTCCCTGATACTGAACTGATGATGTGGAAGATAAGACCTGAGAGAGAGGGAGAGGGTGGAGAGAGAGAGGGAGGGGGTGGAGAGAGAGAGAGAGAGAGAGAGAGAGAGAGAGAGAGAGAGAGAGAGAGACATAGAGCTACAGTGTAATGATGGTGTGACTGATACAGTGTGTTGAGTACAAGGTACAACTTCACTGAGCTCTTTATGCTGATAACTCATTAACTGAGAAACTATGATACACTTTATTGTACAAAATATAACAATCCACTTGCCAGAATGTGAACCCTGGCATTTTGAGTTCCCTAAAGTTATACTAGTACTCAATTTATACATGAAAAATGGCCAGGTTTCATATGTCTGTGATGAGGCTACACTGCACCTAGCCGCATTGCAACTTTAAATTCTTTTATAATTGGAATTGAATTTAAAGTCGCATCAAGTCCAATTGACTCGCCCATTTCCCAAATTTCATCTGTGATCTGCTTGTATTAACAACGTCAAACTCACCAACTTTGCAGCTGTAGACATAGCGTGAATTATCCTCTGTCGATCTGCAAGGGTTTTGTGCCATAAAAATCCACCGTAGACAAATATGAGCTACTTTCTGTCCTGGGTATTCCTCCACAAACAACACACAGGCGCCATCTTGATTTTTGCAACAGGCCGTAAAACAAGACGTGTGGGTGAGAGCAGGTTTAATACACAGAGGCGCAGTATCGCCACCTGCTGTTTGCATGAGGAACGTGCTCACAAAGAAAGACTTGAAAAAGTACTGGTGCAGCTGCCCTTCATTGAAATGTTTAACAACAGCTTACTAAATACAAGACTGCTAACTGTGCATTTACAATGGTGGCCACAGGTATTATGAGTTATTATTATTATATCACATGGTTACAGGGAGGCTGCCGCACCTTTACCTTTTCAAGTCTTTCTTTGTGAGCACGTTCCTCATGCAAACAGCAGGTGGCGATACAGCGCCTCTGTGTATTAAACCTGCTCTCACCCACACGTCTTGTTTTACGGCCTGTTGCAAAAATCAAGATGGCGCCTGTGTGTTGTTTGTGGAGGAATACCCAGGACAGAAAGTAGCTCATATTTGTCTACGGTGGATTTTTATGGCACAAAACCCTTGCAGATCGACAGAGGATAATTCAAGCTATGTCTACAGCTGCAAAGTTGGTGAGTTTGACGTTGTTAATACAAGCAGATCACAGATGAAATTTAAGAAATGGGCGAGTCAATGGGGCTTGAAGCGACTTTCAATTCAATGCCAATTATAAAAGAATTTAAAGTTGCAATGCGGCTACACTGCACCATGTACACACACACACACACACACACACACACACACACACACACACACACACACACACACACACGCACACGCACACGCACACACACACACACACACACAATGTTTTCATATGTGCATCAGCAGCATTACAGCATATCATATCATTTAGGTCAGTAGTTTTCAACCTTTTTGACACCAGGGCCCACTATTTATTCAGCATTTGAGCCACGGACCACCATTTGTTTACACACAGACCCCCAAAAGTAAAGATTTTTTTTTTGTCCACAGAAACAAAACAGTTAAACATGCTGATGAAAATGACCATTAATCTATTTTAACTCTTGAGAGTGTAAACATGAAACCAAGTGGACCCGCAAGGTTTCATGTTTACGCTCTCAAAGAGTTACATCTGGTTAACCAACTTTCCATCCTTATTTAGCCTGGGGACCACCTGGAACCCTCTCAAGGACCACTGGTTGAAAACCACTGATTTAGTTGAATTCACACATACACAAATATAAGTAAGGTCCATACTACATCCTCACACACATGTAATTTCTACTCACACATCCATGCAGTGACTGGACAGGTTTCTGGGTGTGTGTTGTGGTGTGTGCTTCTGTTATTAATATTATGGTTATGTTTAACCAACACTCACTGCTTCAGTACATTTCTGTCCTGTCCTTTACTCAAAGCTCTCATGTCTCACGCACTGAGCGTGTGACACACTCTTCAGAGTGTATTCACACGCACACACGCCACACATGCGTCTTCACACGCACGTCAAAATAACTCGCCAAATAGTGCAGCGGTTAAGCAAACCAATTGTGCACTTTATGACTAAAGCATGAAACTTTCCACAGTGTTTCTACACACCATGAAGTTTGTTTTGAGATGTGGAAACACTTCTGAGCATGAATGTTTCTATATGCCAGAGGCTGTACAAATACCGGGTTGTCAAAAACATGTATTTTTTACTTTTCTGCAGACACATTGATAAGATATCAACAACAAGAGTTCTGGAACCCACTAATTATCATCAAATTTCTTCAATGGGTTATATCACCAGTATAAGATGTGTCATTTGTGTTTCAGGGTCCATTAGGTCACACAAACTTACCTCACATGACCAAAGACAAAAAACGGATTTTCAACAATTTGTGTTAAATTGGATTGAGCATTTCACATCTCTTCTAGACATTTCCTAGTTAGAGTAAAGTGTCTCCTAGTTGCAATAAAGAGTGTCTATAATGCAATGACACAGTTAGTGAGGCCTAACAGTCTCCTGAGTAGGGATGACACGGTATGAGATTTTGGAAACCTATACCTCAGTGTTTCATGATTTTTGAAAATGAATAAATACATACTAATATAGTATGTATTTATTAATTTTTAAATACCATAGGTATGTGCTATAACCTACAGCAGAACTGCACTGTGCATGTTCAGAACGGCATGCCCGGAACTGTTAACACTGTCAGACTGACATCTGGAGACCTTGAGTCACCGAGAGTCATTGACTTCAGAATTGCTTTCTGACATGTGCCAGTCTCCATTAAATGGAGGTTTTGTTCTAAGGAATCACAACAGCAATACAATATAGAAAAAACATAATTGACAGGTGCTCTTCATACAAGACACCCTGGGGAACCCTGTATCACCCAGCATCGGGGCATTACTGCACGTAGAAGATAGCAGTACAGAGGATGAGATTAGCTGGACACTGACACCGATACCAAGAACAACCAACCAAAGGTACTGTGTTCCAGGACTCTTCTTATTGATATACTGTCTGTATGCCTGCAAAAAGTGAAAAATCCATGTTTTTGACCACCTTACATTTGTACAGCCTCTAACACATGAAAGCACTTCAACTGAGAAGTGTTTCCACACCTGAAAATAAACTTCATGGTGTATAGAAACACTATAGAAAGTTTCATGCTTTAGTCATAAAATGCACAATACCTTCCATTTAATGAGCTTAACCGCTGCACTAAAAGTCATTTTTTGCCCCTGGCAGCTTTCTAGAGTTTGCTAAGGGTGTAGGTAGACCCCTGCAGGCCCTGGCGTGCAAGACACGTTTAAAATCTAAGTTGAATGCATTAACCTAGAGGTGTTGTGCGCCCTTTCATAACAATGGTGACAACTCTTTAAAATATAAATAAACCCATCCACCCCAACATCGCAGTCATAAACTGTTCAAAATAATATCCCCAGTATATTTACACCCACAGTACATTATTAAACATTCACAAACACACTTTAAAACCATAAACAGTAATGATTTATAGAATTTACACCCATTCAAAATGTGTGCATTTAGTTTATTAAAAAAGAAAGAATTCACTTCTTTGTCCATGTGTTCATATATCTGTATGTCGTGCAGTATTTCACTGGAAATATAATAATTAATGAAGAAATGTCAGTGCCAGCACCCATCTTTTGCATGGGCCTTTGGGTTTCTCAAGCTAACTTGGTTGTTTTGAAAGGCAATATATAAAATTATTATTATTATTATTATTATTATTACCCCTAACACACACAAAATAGTCAACATATTTTCGTTTTCTTTACTAGATGGAACAAATGTCTTAACTAGGCCTATTAGTGCTACTCTGTTATTGTTGTTGTGATAACCAGCCGATGGGCCGGTTCGGTGGTGCCCCCCCGGCGCCCCCCCGGCCCCCCCGGCGCCCCCGACCCATCCAATCTCACACTCCCAACAAACTTCAAAAGTTGAGAGCCCTGCCTTTACTTGTTCATCTCATCACGTCTCCATCACTGTCTCTACACCACTAGAGTTAGAAAGTGTTTAAGTGCTAGTTATTAAAAAGCAGCTGTAGACTCTACATACATGACTCCACAGCATGATGTCAGCCCTCTGCACTGCAGCAGATCATGTGATCAGTGCAGGTCATGTGATCATGTGCTGACTTGCATGTCATTGGCTGCAGCACATGCAGTGGTGAGAGAAGTCATCTGGAATCACACAGTACTCTGTACTCACTCATATGTTGGACTTTATTAAGTAACAGTGGCATTAACGCAAATTCAAATTAATAGTATAGCCCAGTGTTTTCCTACCTTTTTGATACCAGGGCCCACTATTTATTCAGAATTTGAGCCACGGACCACCATTTGATGACATTTTATACACCGACAGACGCCAAAACTAAAGCTTTCTTTTGCTTTTGTCCCACAATTCCAGGCTGGATTTCAGAAACAAAACAGTCCAACATACAGATCAAAATGACCATTAATCTTCTACATTCTCTAGTTGTAGACTCTTGAGTCTTGAGAGTGTAAACATGAAACCAAATTTGGTTGCATTTTCACTCTCAAAGAGCTACACCTGGTTAACAAATTTTCCATCATTTAGCCCTGAACCACCTGGAACTCTCTCAAGGACCACTGGTTGAAAACCACTGGTATAGGCCTATTAAAAATGGACCTGAGTGCACGGCTGCCAACTTTTGGAAAGTGCCTGGAGTGTGATCTGGCACAAAGACCCTTTGGCCGCGGTGGCGGGGGAAAAAATGCATTTTTTTTTTTACCATGATTTGACACGTTTTCGCGATTATTACCATCCATTTCCCTAAATTAAGTTCTGATCCCAAACATTACATCCAATATATGTCATTAACCAATATTTTATATAATTTAAATATTTATGTTCACATCAAATGCATTTCCCAAAATCCCCACTCATTTCTGTAGTCTTATTCTAATACAGGGGTCTCAAACTCAATTTGCCTTGGGGCCTCTAGAAGCAGAGCCTGGTTGAGGCCGGGGCCGCAGCCACAGCGCGTCACATGGACAAACGTTTTTTGCCGTTTCAAGCCTATTTTTTCGCCATTTTCGCCTTCATTTCACTTAAATTTAAGTATATTCAGACTCACCAATGTGGGATAAAGAGTGTGTGCATATGTGGTGTTGTGTCGCACAAAAAACAAAAATAACATCTCTATAATAATATTTCTATTCCTTTCTATTTCCATTCCTTCCTTCCTTTTGATACCACTGTGCTATATGTTTCATTCAGTAGCACATAATAGGATTATGATGATAATAACTATAATTGAACAATATTAAATGGACTATTTACTGGACAATAGAACCTACAAACAATACACCTGGACAAAATAACTGGACCAGGCAACCCATCAACAAAGTGGCTCTGATTTGATTGATGGCATGAATTAAAACCAATAAGGAAGCAGTAACAAAATGTTTACTTTATCTATCAATTTATATTCCTCCTAACAAAGCCAACTACAGCAATTTTGAACTTATACAGCCACTACAAAGCAGCGCCATAAAATAAATAAAATCAAAAATATAGTTTGTCAGTGTCACTGAGAAACTAGTCTTGCAAACATGACGCTAGAGTAGACCATCAGAATCGCCACTTAGGCCCAACCCAACGAGCAGCATTGGTTTCCCAATAGTTGTCATGTTTTACACATGCCTAAATAGGCTTTTATTTATTTGCGCTAGCCTCTTTGAAAACTATATACCAGTTGCGCGACGTCTCATCTTTGCTGGCAATGCTGTCTGCAGTGGTCGCTCAATGGGGCTTTGAAAATACTATTCAGCACGTTCGGTTTCTGACCCCACAATGTCGCAACTTTTCTACTAGATGGCTATGATTCTATCCAGTGCAGATGTAAGCCTGCCCTGGATCAACGACAACACCGTTCACTACAAGGCAAGGGGGACACAACAGCTTGTTTTAGACTACTTACCTTAGCTCAGCGTGCTGCTTTATAATCCATGCATCCGCCCGTATCGGGCTTTAGAAAACGGCTCTGCTGTCATTATTAATCAAACCGAACGCAGTCCTTGGTAAAAAGGCAAAGTTTTCTTTTCCCTGCATGTGTTTGTAAACAAGGAGCGGTGGATAGAGAGACGCCATGACAGGATCTCGCCCGTACTGCAGCCAATGGCGTCATTGCATTTCATCAGATTGACAGTTCAGCGACAAATCAGAATGGACTATACTGCACGGGGGGATATCCGGTTCCTCTTTGCTATTCTGTGTAAATGGCAAAGCCAGTAGGCGGGCTTTAAACAGGATCTCAGCAATCAACAGTCAATAGTAACAGACTGTTCTCCCGCAAATGCTTTTGGTTGCCTGGTCGGTTTGACGGGGGAACTCGTGGCCGTCGCGGGCCACTTTGTCTTGGCTCTGATTTTCGAGACCCGTGCGTGTGAAAATGGGGGTGTGGCGTGTGCTTGTGTGATATCCATCAAATCCGTGTGAGATACGGCCATTGCGTGTGTGTTGGTAGCAGTGCCTGAGTGTCCATTTAATACCGATAATAACCCCCCCCCCCTCCCTCAAAAACGGGGGGCACCAGTGAATAACAGTGCCACATACAGCCATCCTTTTCACTGTTATTTACAAATGATTATTCATTTTGTCAATTTTGTCAATAAACCCAAACGTCATTACTCCAAGTGTTAGTTTTATGCATCTATTTGGCTTAGTTATTTTGTCTGCAGGTGGATATCGCAGGCCTATATTCAGACACTATGCACCGTGTCAGGAAGAATAGTCCTCCAGTGTAGGAGGTCCTTTTGGCTGGTGGTGGACCAGGGGAGCATCATTTATAGATCCATCTATGATATTAGCTGGTAGATCAGCTCTGCCATTCCAGATGGAAGATGTTTCCTTCATTATTACACTAGTTGTATAGTCTGTTACAAAACACATTTATAAATGTTTCAGAACCAAACTGACATGTTCAGCTTGAGACCCTTAATGGACTTTTAGAACTTTACTGACTGAACCTGAGAGCTCTCTGATCCATATGAAGTTAACTGGTCCTGTACTACTAGGATCTATCATTTAGATGATAAAATACTGCCACCATGTGGCTGCTTGGAGAACTGTGGAGTTTCTTCATTAGACCTGCAGAAAGTGCAGGAGAAACAAAAACAACAAAAAACACTAAGACTTGTTTACATCAGCTATAAAGTAAAATGAAAACATGAGGACAGAAGAACTTGGAAGACAGTTTTCTGCTCCTTCAATATTGCAACTCTTCTACTAGATGTTTCTGGTTGTAATGTCCAGATGGACTGGATGGACACATGGACACAGAGGAGAACCATTTTCCGCTTTCACAGGTTTAACTGGTCACTATGAACACTGTCCACTTTCACAGGTTTAACTGATCACTGTGAACACTGTCCACTTTCACAGTGTTTAACTGGTCACTGTGAACACTGTCCACTTTCACAGGTTGTTCAAGTCATTCTCCTCCTGGTGTGGTTTGGGTTCCACTAACTTAATAGTGTGGTGGTAAAGCTCTGACCACACCAAAGGGTGGAGACAACTCCCAATAAGGAGTTGATGGACATTAGAAGAGACTTTGGGGATGTTTTATTTACTGTAAGGTTTATTGTATGGTTGTAGGTTGTATACATTATGCCAAACCTTTTCATCTCCTCTCTGTAGAATGTCCTGAACCTACAACCCTGAAATCCATACATTATTTTGATCTTAGGGTTTGACTAAAACATGTTAAAAGTTTGCAGAATCATTTAAATCCCAACTCAATGCACAGACTGTTAACTGTGAGTGGATGAAACCATACAATGTGTTTGTGTTTATTATATTCTGTTGTGTGT